>UZAN01039530.1:0-11328 GCA_900618425.1 Echinostoma caproni
TTATGGTATCTGTGCTTTGTGAATGGTGGTGTGTCTGCGCTTCTGTGCATGGGAATAAAACTGCGCGTATACACGGACTTGCAGAGAAGTACACACGCACATACACATGTAGCGTCAAACATAACCATACTTGGTCTAACGAACAATTTCTCGGAGTGTCAAGGGAACAGTTAAATGTATCACAAAGCAAAATTTGATTTGAGTCTCATTCGAGGGTGTGATTTGATTGCGCTTGCGCGACGAATCGGGCTAAACATGTAGATATTTGGGGTCTCGTTGGAGGACATCAATCACACATAAGTGAGTGCACGCTCACACGCCCATAAAAGAACGGCGATACTTTTTCTAATATTGACTTTATAGTGCAGATTAAGGAAGCAATGTACACTGAAAACATTTGCGGACAAATGATGCATTGATAAACTCATGCAATTGCCTATTAGCTCATAGCTCAATTTCGTTGCTTAAAGTACATGGTAATCATGTTTTTCTTTAGTCACGGCATTTAATTTCTGCAGTTAGTAGCATATGACTGGGTAACAGAAATGAAAGTGCATCCTGGTCAAGTCAAGTATTTTTCTTATAAACCTCGAAAGGGGAAATATTCAGCAACCGCATAGTCAATCAACAATGATCAAGCTAATTTGCGCCAGAAGTTTGGTAAATAAGGACAAGAAAAAACAATTTACCATACGAGTGAGTTCAGTTCAGAAGCGATCCGATAAGGCATTGCAAAAGACCGATAGGCGGTCGTGTGAGCAAATATAGTTACAGTGGGATCGGGTAAAAGAAGTGGCCACATATTTGATAAGATCTTGGTATAATGCATGTAAAGGGTTATTTATAATTTTTGTGGATAACGAAAGGCATCACTTTATGTGTTGTGAAACGACGAAGTGAGAGAGGATTTCACGGGAAATCCCGCCACTTCTTGACAAATGTGCTAAGGATCTGGAGAGCAAATTAAAGCGCTTCTTGAGCTTCCCCTGGAAGATCACAGGGGACCCGTAGAAGAATTGGGGCGAAATACAAACAAAAAGAAAACGTCTCATCAATAAACGAGGGAAGGCTCAAGCTTTGAGGCATAAGACATAAGATAATAATTTTCTGACCTTTCCAAATACAGGAATAACTTGCATAAAGTTCGGTTGATTAACACATCAAGGCACTTGATATTTCTGGGTTGGATAATAGTATTATCGCGTATTTTCAACGTGTGACAGGATTCTGGGAGATTTGCATAACGATTTTCTCTTTGAAGTTACAATAGTATGTCTACGCATTTAGAGGGATTGAGAGTTATGTTCACTGAACCACTCAGCAAGATCAGTAAGGCGAAGTTGGAGGGTGGAGTTGATAAATGCATCAGAGCGGGCGATTCCGACCACAACATCGTCTGCATATTCAAGGGAACTTTGAAAAGTAGACATGGACGAAATATAAGCGAAAAGAACAACGGGGCGGAAGGGCACCATGTAATACACCAAGTGTAGAAATTAAGGGAAAGGAGGAACGATCAAGATAACGTGTGAATTGATTTGTGAAACAGTTTGTGAGTACCACATTTATGGTATGCGACACCCCGTTGTAAAACAAAATATTTCACAACTTGATCCCATCAACACAATTGAAGGCGTCGCTGTAATCCAAGAAAAATTCCGATAGCGTTCTTATTTCCAACAAGTGGTGATGGAATATAGTTAATCTGAGAAGCCAGGGCAGCTAGTACACTAGCGAGAGCGGTGGTGAGCAAATTGGTTTGAATCCTACGCATTCAGCTGGGATGAGATTCCTTGAAGGAGTAACTTTTCGAACAGCTTCAACACAACAGACATACAAACGATGGGACGGAATTTTCAGGCTCACCTTTTAGGCATTAACGTGATTGAGGCAGATTTCCAACAATCCGATATAAGTCCGTTTTCCACGCTGATCCGCTAACCCGGTTCTGATGGATCGATATTGCCGCATGAAAATTTATTTGTGGGGATGGGTGGGTTCGTGAGTCCAGGGCAGATGGGGAGCTTGGAGTAGACACACCCGGTTTGGGGGTCAAATATTTAATACAAATGTCCTCGGCTACGACGAACGTAGGCATTCTCACATACTTAAGTCAATTCGAGGAAACCTCATAGTAAAATCGTTAGTGTCTACCATGAGAGCGAGAATCGCAATTGTGAATTACCCGGAACCACCTTGACACGGCTAAGGAAATCGTTAAGTGGCTTGCAACCTCATCGTCATTGGGTCGTGTTGTTATTGTTGTTGTTATTGCGTCTTCCTCCATGGATTGATCTTCTGAATATCAACGTGTCTCCCTGCTTAGAAAGAACCCATGCACTGATAGCGAGTGAATCCGATGGATGAAGGGAAACTGTGTTGAGCTCCAACATGTGCGAATTTCAAGTCTCAAGCTTCTTCAGATAATGATTGCAAAGATGAACTGAGGTTCAGGTGTAGAAACAGGGCACAAATAACGGTTGATGAAAGTCATAAATTCGTATATCTTAAACCACGCTCTCATAATTGTGAGATATAAAAGAAAACCACCAAATATGCCGTACCCTGACCAAGATTTTTCTGGAAACGATTTGAAATAACTTCCCTAAACTCGTCATTTTCTTGCTACGTTTAATAGCCAAATACCGAGGACACAAATGTAAAAGCTTTTGCTTTGAACTGACCATCCTTCGGTCTTCACCTTCACCTACAACTCTAGGTTTCTCCAGTCAACGATACACTCGGAAGCATTAAACTCGAGCTTTACTCGTGATATCGCACATCACTAATCACCAGAAGCTTTGATTTATTACGTTTCTTTCTGGAAATCGAAAGATTTCCGTCAAGGCTCTATTTTGGAATATAGAGAGAAGAAGAAAGCAAACCGTTGGTGGAATTTGAACATCAGACCCAAACTTGTGATTTCACGGTAACCGATACCGTTTGACCACCGCTGAACGAGACCCTGGGAAATGCAGGTCCTTACCACGAGTAAATGTAACATATTCTAAGTAAAGAACATTCAGGCTGTTTTGCATTCGAAAATAATTTAAAACTAAAATTTTCTGATGAGTGCACTCCCAAACTAGGTCAAAATTCATGCTTTCACATTTGGTTACCATAAATCTAAACTTAAGTTTTCTCTCCCTGATTTCGATGGAACGTAAACGCAGGTGATTATCTATGAAAAAATCAAACGTGTTTTCACCAGAGACATGGTGGTTGCAAATCTTCCAAACAAAATGCTATCAGTTTTGAAAATAGTTTTTCTCTCAGGAACCACTGATTTACAACGTAATACAGGCTCTCACAAATCGGTTCATTTTACGAATAGTTGACAGTGTGGATCACTCAATTCCTATATATGATTGTGCGTTTATGAAACCTTGTGTGTTATGGCAAATAATTTCATGTTTAATAATTTTACAGTAAAAGATATTGCAACCAAGACCCAGAATAGATTTTAATGATCCTGGTGGGGAGGGGATATTCGATTTTGAAAGGTTAACGTTCTTGAATCTTAAATGGGCAATGAACAGGAGGCTAAATTTAATGTTCTTGAACGCATCAAACTTGAGTGATAAGCTATTAAGTTTTTATACTTATTTACTGATAGACGAAATATTGAAAAAATCACATTTCTGTCACTTTGGCAAAATATCATCATTTACTCGATGTGCGAAAAAAGTGAATTAAACAAAAGGCACTTTTGTTTTAGTAGTAAAATATAACTCCAGTAGAAATCATCATTTAGATAAAAATTCAGCTTCACAGTAATAAGTAATGTATCCGTTACAGAGTAATACTGAAAAAGTATTGCTTCATCTTACTTTCCTCTTCACCATGGAAGGAAAACAATCGACCGAATTTGAGAAAGTTTGCTTCCGGTGAGCCAAGATGGATAGTTCTTATAGACTAAAAAACCGACCGTTCCTACTATGTGAATGTGAATGAGGTCTAACTAATGTTATCCCGTTCGAATAAATTATCGACTTTTCTAAAATTACCTGTTTAAGCCCATCACCAATGAAAAATTAACATGAGAAGAAGCAGTTTACTCACGAACAGGGTGCCCCCCATTAGATTTTCTCTCTACAGTGGGAGAAGTCTTCTTGTTCCGAAGGATACCTAACTGATACTGAATTCGGATAAAAAAGCTCAAGTATTGCACTTATTTCCGTCTATGTTCGATTTGTTTTACTCAGCAGTTGAGTATGCAGATAATCTTTTATTACGCAATGACAGAAAGTCATGTCCGGTTGATTACACCTTTAGTTTGTGAAAGAGCTAGAACCGGTCTGTTCGCTTCTCAGTCTGTCAGTTAGACCCACGTTTTGCTGGTCCATTGGTTGGAATAGTACATCCCATCCTCTGATGAGCGTTTCCTAACTGAAACTCTTCTTCCCTTTTGTTTCGTTCTGAACGTATAAAGTCATCAACGAAAAACAGTCAATGTCTTTGCTGCGTAAACTTCAGTCCTATTTGCGCCACTCGCACGAAGAAAATTTGGACTCAAAAATGAAAAACGCTCCGTTTCGATGCAATTTTCTTGTTCTAAACAGCAATCACTAACTGTATCGATGACATTTGCGTGGGACGATTTCCGATTGCTGTTCATCAATTTTATGAAAAAATCTACGGCGGGTCCGTTTGTCACAATCGCGACGGATCGACGATCAGCGCCTGCATTTTCCGAAATGATGTCTAGGAAGCCGTGTGGATCGTTATGACAGCTATACCGATAATGTACTCTGTATGTCTTTAACAACAGCTAATTTTCCCCAAGGAATTAGTGAAATATAACTTTGTTCAGCGCGTTTCAGTCTTTTAAAGCTAGTTTAGTAGTTTTAAATGATGGACGAACAGCATTGTAGATCATTTTGTTTAGACTAACACAAATTAAAATTTTTCTGCATTTTGCTCAGATATGCGAAAAACAAACTCATTGGAAATCCGTGTGTTTATGTTTTCGGGAACTGGGCTGTATATTCATTTCAGTAAGGCAACCGATGAAACCGCTGTGTTGATCCCCTATGCTGCTATCACATGAGAGATATATTGGAGCGTGAATCAGTAAAACAAAGTTCACGGGGTTAATTTGTGAGTTGTGTTACGGTAAACGGCAATAGGTCGACTGAAGTACCCTAAAGGATTTTAATGCCATGGAAGTGTTTGTGATAACCAACAAAGAGCACTGGACAGCTGTTTCGTCATGTTTGGGACTCGTCACCAGTGCGTACTTTTTGTGTTCCTGTCACGACTCGAACATCACTAACAGTGACTGGTGCCTTTGAATGGGCTAATCCAAACATTCACCAACCAAAATACTCCTAAGGATCTTTGCGATGTACCCGTTTTTAGTGCGACTCACCTTTGCGCCCCAGCAGTACTAGTGGCTATATTTGGCTGAATACGTGGTTGTGCATTCAGTTGTAGCTAACAGTTTCACAGGTAGACTTGTTTTAGTTAGATACATACGTATCTGTTTTGTGTGAACAGCCACTGAAGGATAGATCCCGTTCTCTAAGCAATGATTGAATCCACCCAAATCTTTGTATGTTAACATTTATTCGACTGGAGAATTGAACAAATTTCTCAACCTACATGCATTCTCTCCATGGCAGCGGACAAGCTAACTTCCACGGGTTGCAATTTCAACAGATTCCACTGGTTTCGCGCTATTTACACCGTTTGAAACATCTTAAGAAGAGTTTCAAGTTAAAAAATCCAATTAGCATGACCTTGAAGCGTGATCAATTGTGTACGGAGTAACCCAGAAAATATGTAATTATTCCCGGACATCACTTTTGTATACAATCTAACTATATATTCACTGTGTTAACTCAGTCCCAACACATCATGATATTTGTTTTACACAATTGGTATGCACTTTATCATTCTGCGTGAGAACTCCCACATTTCGCTTTTGCTCCATTTGTACGTTATTGCGCTATTTGCTCTTTGTTACCCTCGTACTTTATCACAGATTTACGTTAGAGTCTACCGGTACATCCCCTGTGACACGGTGCTTCTCAGGCGACCACAAGTTTTCTGCTGTAGCCGGTCGTAAATTGGTTGCTGCGAGACCGTTTAGAGGTTCGTCATGATTGGACGTAATCAACGCACTTCAACACAAACCAACTTTTATGAACTAATAGTTGACGCACGACGCGCTTGAGATTCAGGTGAAAATATGTTTTTAAGATATTAACTTGAATTTCCCTTCTTTGCTGCACAAATATAACGTAACTTATAGCGCACGGGATAGCAACAACCAGTCGGTTGTTCTAGTTTTGGTGGCATGTTGCAAGTGGTTCAAACATAGATCACAAGGTCACTACACAATACAGTAAAAACAGTATTGCTACAATCAACTTTCCTTATAAAGAAAGCAATAGAAGAACCAGGTGGAAGGGCCATAAGTTTGATTATGTCTTATCGTTTGCCTCATCACCAAACGATATTTCATAATCTGCTACTAGGGCGGAGTTGATTTCATCATCTGAAAACAGTCCTAGCTTTACTACTGTGAAACTAATTATTCCTAAAGAGTATCACTTGGACGTTTTCGGAGTGAAAGCGTACCTCTTTATCTTTATATTTATCTTTTGGTAATGAACTCAAAAGAACTTCTTTGCAAAATAAACTACTTTAGTATTCACTTTCAGTATCTTCTCTATTCCTCAAGCTAGCGTCTGAAAGCAGTCGATATAAAATCCGATTTTTCCCTTTTTTAAAGTGAAGTAGCATCTTGCCTGGGAAATCCAGTCAGCGAAATAAACTATGCAAGGAACCAATCGGAACAGAAGAATGCGCCACTTACACTGTGTATTACATATAACAACCGAAATCACTAACAAGTTCCAAAAGTTTGGAAAAATGTAGCTGTAGAGGAAACAGATTCATCTGAAAAGTTGTATAGTCATTGTTATAATCATCACGTTCTCTTTGGACCATATACAACGCATAATATTGTTTGCGAAGTAGTTTTGGATGTCCAATGGGGGTTTTCAGTGAGCCCCCTGAGGAATGAAAAACAAAACGAACCACTATGATTGAGAAAAGTGATCTACTTGTACCGGTATGCTCGTTCAAACAGTTTATTCATGCCAAAAATGTAAAAACTTGTACGATTGCCACTGAACACTTCGTCATCGACATTTTAACCACTCACAGATGTGTGAATATCATTCCGAAAAGATCAAAAGCTTACTCAGCATCATTTATCTGTGCATTTTTTCGTAACATGTTATCTTTTGGAAATCGAGTGGCTCGTCTCACCCAAGAGCGGTTTGCGGTACACAGGTGATGCTAGGAACTGTTAAAATATGTACTAAGTGTCATAAACAGTCGAAGTTTACGTATGGCCACGAATTTTCCATTGGGACAGTGAGAGAAACAATGATTTGTCACCGTGATGCTATTCCACTCATTCACTGGTTTCTTTTCCGAATAACATAACATTTGACAGTGTATCGCTCTCATTTGCTGGGAAACATCAGATCATATTGCAGCAAAGAAAAATTGATCACGCTGCAACGCGATGTATGTTCCCCTTGAACTACGACAAAAGATCACTTTTACCGTAAGCTTCAGCATGCGGGCAGTCACTGCTCTTGTTGCGTTCCCGTTATTGATTGCACAAATATGTTGGATAAGAAATTCAATCATCCTGAGATTTGAAGAACAAACAGTTGGAACTCAAAGAACAGTCGGTGTGTTGTTTGTTCATCAGATAATTCTTTGAGGTTATCGTTAGTGATTACATGATTTTCCAATGTAATTAGCTGGAGGCAAAACGAGGCGATTGTCTAAGAGAAAACCTGAACATTGTCCGACCGCTATTCGAAAAGGAACATTGAGAAACCTGAACAGTTCAATCCTACAACGTCTGGTTGACATTGAAACTGTATTGACCCTGGAACACCATTTATAAGTTTCTTCACATCACTTAAGAATCATACCAAAGTACTTCGTAAGAAGATCCTGCAAATGAGGAAGCCGTAGCAATTACGATTATGAAACCGGAGTTGTGCAAGCAACGTTGCTGTTAACGTGGCCACACAAGTAATAGCCTTATATACCTATGTGAGATCTTTCCATCCAGTTCTTTCCTCAATTGCTGTCTTTTTTCTCACACTTTCACATCTGTCATTCAGTCTTGACTGAAACCTTTCGTATTGTGTCTTTTTCACAGACTTTAGCTTGCATTTCCCCATCCATTTATCGCGATTCCCTAGCTTGTTGTCAACTGAGCACTCTGCACACACACACACACACACACACACACACACACACACACACACACACATTCATTATCAGCTTGGGTCTTGCATTATACTATTGACTTATGGAACCATATGTGTAGATGCCTAATATATGGAAAAGAAATTTTTTCACGTTGTCACTTGGTTCCTAATAATATAATTAGTAATAATGATGCTTCAGTTTAATTCGTAAAGCAAATGATCACCAAACCAATATTTGGAGAAATTTATGGTGATCGATCGAAGAGATGAACGAGCTTGAAAGAAATTGAGGAACTTAAACGATAACAACGAAATATCAGTCGGCTTTGTCGTTATGGAATCATCACAGTTCTTTTAGCAGGTATCAGGAAACACCGTACGGCGGTTTTCCTGACTCTATGTTTCCTAAATAACCTTATCCTAGAAGTTAATAAGCATTCTTGTCCCAGGCAAAGTCATCATAAAGTGTAGGAGTCGACAATGCTTCACAAAAACGGGAGACGGGAGACGGCTGAGTGAGAAAAACTTCCAGACGGGAATGCAACTTTTAATCTGCTCTGCAGCAGAACTATTTGAGGATATTATATCCGAAATAGAAGGTATAGAAATAAAGCTCGCTCCTTACCTGAAACAGAACCGTGGGAAACAATCAATTATTGGTTCTTCCATGATGAATTAAGTCTCCAGTGAAAGCTTTTTCCCAATCTTATTTCCAGTGAAATCGTTAATTCCGTAAGAACCCCCGGGTAGTTAGCTGCTGACAACTTGCTCTCGTAGTGTAAGCATCCATTGTGCATTTTTCTGGGCATCCCTTCCAAGAGCAAAAATTTTTGTGAAATAGGGAATAAGAATGTTAGCTTGTTTTCAGTGTTTCATCGATAGATGAAATGCCATACCGTTTGGAATACGAATGGATGATTGATATTACCGTAGCTTATAAAGTGTTGGAGCTAAAATAGGATAATAACGGGATTAAAGATTACGATGATTCCGAGAAACGGATCAAATCCTATCCATGTTTTCTTCGAGCACGGCAAACCCATTATGATGAGTAAACCGTATGTACTATCTCCCAGAACCTACTAGTAGTGTATTTGAGCTATTTTACCAGCTGTGTATTGTTTAGACAGAGCCCTGTGGGGACTATTATTTGCTAATTCAGACAGTTTGCTTCGCTGAATCCGTCTCTGTTAATTCCTGAATTGTTGAAATCTGATCCCACAAACGCATGTGACCTACTTTTTTCTGATTCGAACAGGACCCAAATTTGTCGGCATTCATTATTTGACACACGACCACTGAATATGAGGTCATTTCCAATGAAGCATTGAAAAAGGAATGGTTCATTCACTTTGGAATGAAAACATGATGATTAGCTGCAACCAGTACAGTATCCTCAAAGTTCATGTGCGTCGGTTGACAAATTTAAGCGGTTAAATGACTCATCGAACTCACTAATGACTTCCGTTCATTTAACGCAACATGTTTAGCTGACAATGAATTGGTCAGTAGGTTAAAGTTGTATCAGGAAACCATTTCCAAAAAACAAATCATATTACTGTTCTTTTGGATTTTTTAGTGAGGAATGTCGAACGTAAAGTAACACAACTAATAGAATGGATATAGGATGTAATATTCAGGATAGCAAATAATGACAATCACCTAACAAACTAACTTACATATCATTATGCTTGTGAACTATCAAAATCCTGCTGGGTTCACGTGTCCTTGACAATGGGGCGAATTAACAGCACGGATTTCCATACTCTTGGAATCGTAGGGTAAACAATTAAGGATCTAGATATTACAACAACATGGCTGCTTTGGTTACTTGTAATAGTTTGTTTATGCTAATGAGATACAATGTTGCGTTCCCTCGTAGAGAACTTTTAGTGGGACAGAAAACGGCTTGTAGATATACCTGATCACATATTGCCTGAAATTTCTCAGTTGTTCTTGAGTTTTAGTCTCCGTTTGGATGCAAAGCGATTGAGTTTAGTTGAGTCAGTTCAAAAAGCTAGAAGAATATAAAATTATCGCAAATCTCTCAAAACAAACTGCTATTAGTTTCGAGTAGGTCTGACACGTTACATATCTCCGTGAGATGCAAGAGACAGCAATATCATTTTACCAAAGCAATAAATTTTGTCCACATACGAATGAAAGGGATGGTTACACAATTGTTCGTCAACCGAAGTTTTCTTTCTGTGAGAAACTTCAAGAATGCGACACGAAGTGTCTTCATTGGGAAAGTTAAATGCAACCGTTTCGCGTTACTTTCTTGGATTTGTGCAAATATTTACGTGAAATGTCAATAAAAAGTGATAAAGCAATTTAGAGAGAAAAAACCTCAATGATCCGGCAAATCATTAACGGATGAGGATTTACATTTAATTTGAAAAGGGGTGCAGTAACGAATAGAGGAGAACAAACTCGCTTTGACGAACCAGGGGATGTGATACCATCAAGCTTGTCAAACTATCTTTGGTTTAGTCGACCTCTAGTATGAGGACATTAACCATAGCTGATAGGGAATATTTTAGAGAGCAATGGATACGTGAAGTTTTCGAGAAAGCTAAATTTTTATTTTTCTTCATCGAGTGGTTTTAGATGTGTCACTATGTGTGTTTCAGTAGTTTGGCAATTGTCCTTCATAACTGAACAACAAGCAGAAATTACACATGATAATTATGTAAATGTCCCCGTATAGTATTCTTCCTGCATTATTCAAATCTATGTACGTCCACAGATGACTAAAAGCCCCGAACATTAATGATCAAAATAAATCCTGCTCTTGTTGTGGTAATTCGTTAAAGCAGAGAGAAGACCAATACTGTGAGATGTTAAGATTGCTTTTATTCTCTGCAGTCGATATGACGTAAAACGATCTGGTATTTATACAATAAAGTTTTGATAACTACGTTGGTTCAACGGAAAATGGTCAGGGGAGCGGGGCGAATCAGTGCCACGCCAGGTCGAATGATTGCGTCAGAAACCTTTGTGTGCTCAAGATTGGTTTACGTTACTTGATAAGCATCGCCTCACGAAACGCCAAGACCCTGTTGCGTAGTAGTGGCTT
>UZAN01039530.1:12021-23448 GCA_900618425.1 Echinostoma caproni
CAACACAGTCTGAGAGGTCAGGGTGATAAATCGTAAAACCCTCAGGACAACTGAACACTGGTGATCCACTTTTGTCGGTCAAGCCATTATTACGTAACAGGCTCTCGGCGTTTAGGAAGGCGATGCTAATCAAGTTACGTAAGCCAATCTTGTGCCCCAAAAATTTCGGACAAAATCAGTCACCCTGGAGTGGCACTGATTACCCCCACTCCTCTGACCATTGTCTGTTGAATGTAGTTTTCAATGTAGTTTTCAAAGATTTCTTGTATAAATACAGGAATTGTTTACGTCGTATCGACTGCGAAGAATAAAAGCATTCTTAACATCTCGCAGTATTAATCTTCTCTCCGTTCCAATGAACTGAATAAACGAGACCCAATGTTTCAATTTGTGTTAATTGTTTTATTCAGATTGATCCGAAGGGAAGACATTTTTTTCGAACCCAAATTAATGCTTGTCATCACAGCCTCAATACGGTGTTGATTCATATCATCAGACAACTCAAAATGATATTGAACATCGCAGTGAGAACTATATATGTATTCTTGAGAAATCTGTAGAAGCCCTTAAACGTGTCGTTGTGTTGTTATTCAAACACCCTACATTTAATTGTCCAGAGCATTGCTTTAAAAGATTCCCCCGCTGAAAACGTATACAGGTCAGCGATGGTTTTCCCCTGAGGCGGTTTTCTGATGAGGACTAACTGCTGACGGTTATAAGTCAGTTGTTAGAAGGTTTAAAATACAACAAAACCTAGCCATCCTGATGGCTTACTTTTTTTCGGCATTTGAATTTACTGATAATTCTCCTTTTTCTGAGTTTGGAACATAAACAAGGTCAACCTGATATGTAAAAGATTAGTACCATTAGACTGGTAGCTGTGGAGTTGCGAAAAACATAAGACAATCCAAGTACTACATGCATGTTTCTTTTTTATGAGTGACCCTTTTTGGCGCCAAAATTAATGGGTTCAATGGGGATGGCAAATATCAAAGTTATTCTGTCGGTTGGTTGGTGGTAAAAGTTGATAGAAATGAATTTGTGTTGTTCTTATGCCTATCGCATTCCAATTTTATACACTCTTGAGATGAACAGTTGGTCCACGTATTCGAACGATGGGAATCGCTGAGTGCACATCGAACAATGTTGAACAGAGCTTCCAAACAATAGGGGACCCAAACCAGGCCATTTATGAGCTTTAATGATGCCGGGGGAGGGGATGAGAAGAAAAGCAGCTGTGTAAAACAATTTTTCCCCAGTAGGAACTGTTCCCACCAAATTTCAAGTTTGAAAATGTTGACATCTGATCAAAGATTTTTCTTAGATTTTCCAGCATTTTGGTGAACATGAATTAAGTGCAAGTAGAATCATTTCATGCAGGTTTCTGCTAAATTTTAGAACTTTCATGTGCTGTGGATGTACAATTTTTCACTGAAGTACTTCATCCTTTGTCTTTAAGCTCAACACACTCATAATGAGATTGCGGTTGACGTGGATCAAACGAAGAGGTCAGAATATAGAATTACAAAAAGCAATGAAACAAGCGTAAAATGGTTCACTATATCATTGGGGTCCACAATAATTGAAGGATGCACTAGCAACACATGCAGTTCGGCTCCCAAAGGCTGGTGATGATATTTCTCATGGGTGTGACGGTCATCAAAGTTAGTATTGAGCATTCCGTCGGGTTCATTAGCTAGGCTATCTAATACAGACTGAATCAAAAGAGATAAGCCATTTGTGGAATCTGTTGGGAAGATTCTGTGATGTGGATTGTATACTGGTAATCCGTCCTAACGATCGAGTGACACGAAAATCCCGAAGTCAACAGAAGACGAGATTGTCTCGAAAATGCGGTTCTATTATGGACAACTACTGATTAATATAAAATAAATACAAACTTCGAATCGTGAGGTAACTCGGGGAGTGCGTGTTTGCACTATCAAGGAAAAATCAAGTGATAGTGCTCTTTCATTAAATAGTTGAGATTAACAATTAGAACACAATACCAAAATGAGCCTTCAAAGCTGCCAAAGCGTTCAACCCAACGATTTTGGGTGCGTGCAGTTCAGTCAAAGTCAACGGTCAGAATGCCTAAGGTGGCACAAGTGCACAAGAGTTCAATGACTGACATCCAACCAATCAAATGTTCGGAGTCAAAGTACCAATCAGGTGAGGGACGGGAACATTGAACTTGTGCGGGTATGCATGTGTGTGTATGTCTGTCGATCGGTTGATGCTTACCGGGTCACGAATAAGGTGGACAGCTTGGAGTGGTGGGGGCGAACAACTAAGGACGAAGGTGATAGGGTCACTGGTGAGAGAACACAGATGGACGGGTCAATAGACCCAGGGGGCAATCCAGACGTAGCAGGTCCAATAGAAAAAGGGAGAAACGACAGGAATCAAGAGATAATGAAGGGTAGCTGGGACAGGTACATGCCGTTCTAAGTACTTTTAGGGAAAGTCTGGCTAGAGAGCAAAACGCATTCATCGCCATTTGGCATATGTGTGTTCAACTTAATAGACGCTAATGAAACAGGAATCATTCGTTAGAAAGAACGCTTTTCGATGCTGCTTTGCATAAAATATTTTCCGAATCAGAGCTTGAGCCTGTGAATTGCGACGACAGTCAAGGTCACGCGCACTGAAACGGTGATAGTAGAGAAATATGAATACAGAAGTGGAAGATAAAATTAGGAATAAATACAACCCACCCATAACCATCAATAGACATGTATGATATAGGAAACTAAAATGTATTTTCGAAATGAGAGTGATGTGGGACTACTTTGATCAACACCTATAAGTATGTTCTATTTCAGTGTTCCACGCAACTCTTCGGACCACCAACAAGGATGGACCGTGTAGGTAGAGCGGTTAATCAATAATTTGTCTATCAAGAAGGCAAAATAGTAAACTCATATAATGCCACACTCTCCTAGTTCTCCATGTCCCAGTGTGCACTGTAAACCAATGTGTTTCGGATGAAAATTTTGTAGTGCATGTGGATTATTATCTGCTCTTTTGCTCCTATTAAAAATGTTATGGTATTTTAACTCGAACGGAAAGCAGGATCATATTTTCAAACAAACCTGATCACGTCGTTCATGTTATCTAACCATATATGAAACTACATTTACGACAAGCCACAATTAAATCCACTCTCTCACAAGGAATGCCGATACATGTGTAAAACACAACCAGAGGGGCTTCAAAAGATCAGGTTATCAATTGGAGGTACATCTGAACAAAAATAATACTAGACAGATTCGATAAAAGCCAAACATCTACTTGTTCACGAGAATTAGAAGCCATTTTTACTGACCACAGAAAATACTGCAACAATATATATTACTACTGCAGTTGTTTTTACATGATAAAACTGACTTCTATTTTGGTTGCGAAATAGATTATTTGATCTAACGATTGCTTACTGAATGTGGAAGCTAAAAAACACAGGAAAATGAACTTATCCACAATAGTTTCTGAGGATTCGTCAGATTGGACAGTATCCACAAGAGTCACAACGGTCCCAGAGAGCATCCTGATAGGTATTTGACAGGTACTTGGAGTTCCTCGCGTAATAGTAATTCAACAAAATAATTTTATGAAGTCAGACAACGGGTGTTAAGATCAGATAGTCTTTCGTTGAGAAAAAGAATTTCAGAGCATCGTCTTAGGTGGCTAGAGCACGTCCTACAATACCTGAACAATATCTGCTACACCGTGCACTATTCTCAGACCTCGGTTCAGGCTGGAAGAAACAGCGAGGTGGGCGGGGTATGACGTGGCGCAAAGAGTTAAAGAGACTTTGCTCGGATCTGGCTTCTGTTGGGGTTTCCCGGCTTCTTGGCTGCGGCCCCAAAGGTTCAGAATGTCTTTGGCTGGAGACACTGCGGGATGTGACATCCAACCGAAAGCAGTGGCGCGAATGCATTCCCTCCTGTTTGCAACCCCAAAATAAAAAAAAACGAAGAAATACCGAAAACTGCGTGCAGTAAACAAATAAAAAATTGTTACTCCCCGAAGTTGACTGTTTTGTACCTATATTTTTTCATTCACCCATGATTATTTTGGTGCCGTATCGGTAAAGATTGGTGTTATATATATATATATATATATATTGTATGGAACCTGCCAATAAGTGTTTTCTGTCTAAGGAATTGCTATGTTTACCAACCACGTAAGTATTATGACGTGTGCTATATTTTGATATATATATATATATTGCGTAGTAAAAGTGACGGTCTGTGTCTATTGTTTACACTGGACATGTCAAACAACCGACCATGACCGGGGGTTGTTTATCGGAGTCAGACGATTGAAATTCTACTCGCTGTATGTACAGCCATAATGAATGGTAGAACATAGTGACTATTTCACAGCTGCAGGGTTACAGATTTCATGAGCCTGTATGGTCCATGGGCGTGTCAAAAATCAAGCCGATTCTTGTCACCCGAGAAGATGGGCTTTCAGGGTGCCAGTTATGTCCGTTCGGTTTCACAAAGGTAATTCCACCCTTTTGCTTTACACGGATTACGTTACTTTTGGACAACATTGACGATGAGAGTTCTGGGATAGAAATACGAAAATAATCAACGACTGTTGAACGTTGGATTTCAGTTGGGGTACTATCACGAATCGGGATCTTTTCGCAATGAAATAAATTAATCCCCTATGCATAAACAACTAGCATGCGTGTAGTCAAAAAAATAATTGTAACTTCGGTCTCCTCAAACTTATTTGGGAAATAACAAAATTAAACATTTCGCGAAAGTACGTAAACCAAAAAATACAAAATAGCTCAGAGGAGTGACCTACGTTTACGGATACTTTCGTTTATCGGCGTCGGTTAATGGGGAAGATTTGTGTCCAAAGTGTTTTATAGGGAAGTTCAACACCGCGAGTAGCTAGAAAAATTACGTTCACGCAGAGGCGGAAACATTTTACAGCATATTAATGCAATTTTAAGCACAAATATGACCAATGAAAACATGTTTGATTCACAATTTATTTGGTTCTCCCCCAATTTAAACAATTAAATACTTTCCAACCACACAGTGAAAAAAATTTTCTCAGCGAACTATGCAAGTGACTCAGTTCATGGAGGAAAGAGAAGCGCTTCACTACCAGTAAGTAAGCTGGTGTCAGAGCTGGTTCACCGCAAAATGTTTACCATGGTAGCAGTTTCGTCCGCTATAGTCCATTGCTCTGAAAATAAAACAAACGGTAGGAAATAGTCAAGGAATTGGATATTTCTACACATTTCTGCATCAATGTAGTTGCTGGTTTTGTGAGTTGAATTGTGTCACCTACACGGAACCGGATTTTAATTTGGTTGAACTTCAGAAAGTAAAGTAGCTTATGTATAAAATTTTCATTAAATAAGAGAAAGGTAACCAAGTTTTTAAATTTTTATCCAATAAGAGAATTATCAGCATATATGTCAACAAAAGCGTAACACACCCTGTCGGTCATTTTATTTCCTTCCACAACTGAATTATTACGGGATACATGCATCCATACCATATACACTTAAACGTAGCGACCACAGAGCTGTAAGCACTGTGTATGATGTTCGGTGAAACATGTTCCCAGGATTCTAAACAATCCCCTCCACCTAGTTAACTCAGATCCATCCATCTGCAGATTCCACATTGCTTGGTCCAATAATGGTAGCTATACTAAAACACTTTCTGAGTTAGATGTCTAATTTTGTAATGACGATGAAATACTCCTCCGTGATTCCACAACATATGAATGTGTAAAACCGATTCGCACCATGAAGTTATGGGCATTTCCGATCAGAGTCGGAATAACTCCCTTCCCCGAGCGAGCCTCAGTTTTATCTATATGCTTGATCTCATTGGCACTTGTATATATATACACACACACACACAAGTATAAACCACCTGGTTGGGAAAAGCATTCAGGACAATGACACGGAAGAGTGGCCCTGTCAATCAAAACCTGATGTAGTTCACCAGTAGTCTGTGGTGCATACGAATGCTGAATCCAGTATTCAGACCCCGTAACGTGTACTCCCTGTTTTTATTTAAACGCATCTAGTGGACAATAGTAAAACATGATTTAATTCACGGTCATATTGTTAACAGTTAACAAGACACTTAAAAGAAAGGTTTGATGCAGAAACACTGTTCAATAGACTGAAGGTCAGACACTCGGTAGTGCACTTGTATTTATGAACACTAGCGGATCCCAATCGACTGTTCAAAGCTGTCATGTGACTGAAAGCACTTTGGCATTGAATAAGCTGATACACGCTTAGTTATAGTAAAGCGTTCAGTTGATTATGAATTTTTTTCTCAATTCAGTTTAATTGGTAATGAGTCAACAACCATGTTCTTTCCGCCTGAACCCATGCAATTATATAAATGTCCATATACGGTGTTCTTCTCATAACATTCTACGTAATTAATGTGCGCAAATTTCATTATTCCACAATGATTTAAATTCATATTTATCGTTTGATAAATCTCACAGGAATTTTCAAAAATACACTGCATTTTATGCTCATCAAAATACATTGATAAATAAACACAACTACTTCTGTTGATAGAAAGACACAATCAAAGTTAAACGAGCGTTTAAAAATAATGTCAAGAGTTGACTGTTTTCAAGTAGCACTGATTCTCCCCCTTTATTCGTTTTCCGTGGAGCTTTGGCAGTTTTACATTACGGTGCATTTCGGGTCCCAAAACCAAAGTCAAAATTTGTCTCCTCTGCTAAACAAATTTTCTCCATCAATTCCATTGTGTGGTGCATGCCATCTACATGGATAAATCGGATAGGACGGCACAGAATCGAGTGAAAAGCACAGGCCGTATTGTGCTCTGCACGATGTCATCCCAGTGAACTCTTTAAAGCCACAACAGATTCTTGTATTGTTACACGCGAAGTAGTTGATTTCTTGTTGCTCGGGAGTAATCATGAGAGATTAGCCGTTCAGCCGACAGTTCTCTGTTACTACAACTTGCGACCTAAGTGATACCTGAAATATAGCCACCATTCCGCTGGTCGTCACTTTTGAGTGTTCTCCGTTTGCGTTCAAAGGTGACCACATTTAGAATGAAACGCGCCAGAAGTTGAGGTCAGCTCTCTACCGTACATTCCCTGCTGCTCAACTCAGACTCATTGCCTCCAATCGTGGAATTGATTTGGACAAACGTAAACATGGCTGGCAAACCGGTTCCGTCTCAGATACTGTATACCAGTTCAACTGCAGTTGCGGTGAAGCATACATGGGCAGAAAAAGCCGTCACACGTCACAATGGATGGCCGAACATATTCCAAAGTGGTTGGCGAAATCGATGACGCAACCGATAAACGATGACCAAGCGATTACAATAAATCCAGGATGGAAAACATGTCATGGCAACAAGACACACAGTTGACCGTAATTCGTCTTTCAAACCGCTACTACATAATCACAATGTTAAACTTTTGGCGATTAATGATGCACTGCTTACTCGATTACGTCACCCGACCATTTGCGCACAGAAACGTTTGATACAAGCAATCCACTTATCGTGGAGTTGACCTTTTACTTCTAAATTTAGTAACCTTCACCTGCTTGTACACGTTCACCCACCATAATTGAATAATACCATGTGCTATATATGTGCTTGTTTGTTTAAAGTCAGTGACAGAGGAGATTAAACGAAATGTTAACATCTCGCGACATTTGTCTTCTTTATATTTTGCTGAAATGGATAAGGGGAACTCAATGCTTCAACGTTCTTCATTTATCATCTTCACCATACAGAACTTTTCGTCCGCCTACAATCAACAGTTCAGAAAAAACCGAAGTGATTCCGGATGCATATTGTACAACCTGACCAGTTTGCTTTCAGTCTCATCAAATGCCAACTTTTCATCGTGATCAAAAAGACTGAAAATGCATTTAGAAATGTAACAAAGAGCAAAAGCTGTTAGCCAGCTGAAAACAAGCAAAACGTAGCTTTCTATTATATGCTGATCATGAGTTCTTGTCTGGTATCTTCGGTTTAAAAGAGACGAGTAGTCGGGCATTGAGATGTGATACATGGTAGAAAGCACATTTATTTTAGCGTTACCGGTTCTCCTCTTAGTAACCAATATCCCACTTATGTGAGCATTTGTATACCAACGTGGTCTCCAGTAAAAAGGTATAAAAGTAATCCATTCCAGCTGTCAAGAAGCGAGCAGTACCCCTTGTCAATAAGTAGATGTGCTAGATATGGTAAAACAGAATTACGATAAGCGGAGGTACGTGCAAAAAAGAGTTTAAACCATGAGCGTGTGGATGATATAGATAAAGCTTTTGAAAATTCATTGTGTAATGGGTGATGAGTGTTTGAGTGTATTTTGGTAGTGAAATTTTCACATGCTTGTAGGTGTCTGTCTATGATAGAATTGGTGAGTTTATCCCTGGCAAGAGCAGAGCTGTATGCTACCGAGCGCGTCCCCAGGTCGCGGATAGGGGAACGGCCGTTAACTGGCTGTTAACCGTGAATGAAGTGGATTTATTCTTACTGAATAAGCGGTCGCGGACGATCAGCCGCAGTGCTCCAGGAAATGGTGGGTTTATCACTTGACAAGGGTACTCCACACAAAACACCACATGTATCTGATGACAGCGCTGTGACGTGGTGAGTGTGGCCCGCCACTGAATACGGTCATTGCCCCCTTGTCGAATTCCATCAAACCGACAAGGTCTTCCAGAGAAGGTGATTGAACAAACCGACTGGTCACCGGCTTATCTGAAACAATACTACTACCTTCTAGCCCACGATTGGTTGCGTAAAGACCAGAGTGCATCCTCGAACAAGGCCTACTTTGGACTGGGCGACCGGTAGTACAACAGCCCACAATGCAAACAATGAACTTCAATCTAATCAATAACTCGCTCTTTCATTTCTCGCGAGGGAAATGGCGGTTTACACCAGGCATATCTTCCTTTTTTCCAGCTTTTCCTCCATCTCACATTCACCCCCCTCAAACATTACCATTATTATCAGGATCTCCAGACAGTCGTACTACCAGCTGTGCCAGTGATGAAAATTCCGTCTCTTTTCTCTGGCGTCGTGCCTCGAATAGCGTCTAAGTCTCACCAAATCTTCCTCCACTAGTTAAAGCTGTTATTCGTCCTCGATGCCCATTCAAACTAGCCACATTTAACGTGTGTATCTTGATGCGTATAGGACAACAGGCTTGTTTAGCTCGTACCCTCGAGACCCTAGCCATCGACATGTGTTGTATCAAGGAGATTCACATTCAAGACTATAGATTCGTCATCCAATTGACGTTCCCGTCAAATCCATTCACGAAGTTTCACATGCGTCTTTCTGGGGACCCTGAGGCTGCGACTTTTGGTCTTGCTGGTGTTGGAGTGGCTCTCAGTAAGAGCTGAAACCGTGCTTCTGGATTCGATCTCAGTCGATAGTAGGTTATGCTCAGTGAGAATTAAAGGCTCGTGCAAAGTAAATAGTCGTCGCTCTGAAGGATGCAACTTGTTTGTCGTCTCAGCGTAGGCACCTACGAACTGTAACCCAGATACAGTCAAAGATACTTTCTACCAAATCCTACACGATCTCTTGCGTAAGGCAAATCGTGATTTTAGTAGGAGATATGAATGCTAGAGTAGGCCGACTGACCTCGAGTAAGGCGCATCTGGGTGGTTCTTTCGGACTAGATTCCTGTCGCTCGGAAAACGGGGAACGGCTGCTGGCTCTATGTTCTGGCCACCGCCTGTTCCTCACCAGTACGAACTTCAGACGCTCCAACTGCCGCAACGCCATTTGGCGTCTAGCGTCCCCAAGTCAGCGACTAACATAGATAGACCACCTTGCTGTAAGCTACAAATGGTAGAGTTGCACTCATGACCGCCGATCGTACTGGAGCAATACCCTCGAATCCTATCACGCGTTAGTTTGCACCAAGCTGTCCATGTGTTTCTGTGGGCCTCCTAAAAGTACGACACAACGGCGGGTAAGCTGCGATCAGTTGTCTTAACCAACATGCTAAGCCGTCTTTCAAAACGCGCTAGATGAAAAGCTAGAACCAACCCCACCTGATAACGTCATGGAGCACTGGTCGCTTATCAAGAATGCTGTGCATTCTGATGGCTTACTTAGTTGTGGTCTGATATGCCGTGTCGTGACACCTTGGATTTCTGCTGAGTCTCTGAGCCTTCTTGACACACGTCGGTCACTTCCGACCGGCAGTGAGCATAACGTGACACGGCTTGTAAAGAGACGTGAACTTAATGTGAGTCTACGCAGAGATCGCGAGATCTGGTGGTCTCAACGCGCATCAGAGATGAAACGTGCTACCGTCTTGGGAAAGTCCCTTAAGCTGTTCCATCTCATACGAGTCACCGGTATGAAAGCCTTGGGTGTGAGCGAGACGATTTATGAAGCTGACGATTCGCTATTCACAATCTACAGCGACGTCTTGAACGCCAGCTTCTCACACAGCTATTCCGGCACAAGCCCATGGTCTGTTTCAACAAACCCACCTTCTGAGGAGGAAATTCTTCAGGAGATCCCAACCTTGGGACGTCACAAAGCACCGCACTCCGATGGTCTTCTCCTGCTCTATTTAAAGGTGGTGGAATAAAGCTTGTTAGAGAACTCCAAATCCTGTTCTCCAAAGTTTGGAACACTGAGCAGGTCCCCTGCTTGTGGCGAGGGGGGGGGGACGATTGTCGTCCCCATTTTTATAAAGGGTCCGCGCAATGACTACCCCAATCATAGGGGTATAAGCCTGATCCCAATAACGTCAAAGCTATTAGCATCTGTCATTCTTCGTAGACTGTAAAAAACGCTCGAGGAACATACCCGTGAGGAACAGGCTAGGTTTCTTGCCGGTCGTGGCTGCATCGACCAAATCTTTACCCTCCGACAGTTGCTTGAGCATTGTCATGCTTACCGTCGACCAACGATCATTGTGTTCTTAGACATTCGCGCGGCCTTCGATTCTGTTGATAAGACCGCACTATGGAGGTGTTTGTTGATGAATGGAGTACCAGAGAAGTGTGTCGATCCTCAAAGAGTTGTATCGCCATACCTCAAGTCGGGTTATGGCTTATAGCCAGCTTTCATCACCCTTCGCAGTCTCCAGTGGAGTTCGACAAAGCTGCCCTATATTCCTTTTCCTTTTCAACTTCGCCATAGAAGATGTTTTGCAGGACGCTTAGTCCGGTCTAGCTGGAAATGATCGAGAGCTTTAAGTACCCCGAGAGATTAATCACAGCTAGAGGTGGGGTTGGGGAAGAGATCACATGCGAATAGCGAAAGCTAGAGCAACCTTCGTCAACCTGCGACACATGTGGCGCCGCCGTGATATCCGATTGTCCCTTAAGGAAATGGTATACATCGCCGCGGTCTGTAGTGTTCTACTTTACGGCTGCGAGGCCTGGCC
>UZAN01039530.1:33734-55494 GCA_900618425.1 Echinostoma caproni
GGCGATGAAAACGTTGAAAAATAGCTTGCGCTGGGTATTTCATTGAATGCCGGCTTATTGCATTAGAGTAAACGTTTTTATGACCAAAATGAAGGACAGAGAATTTTATAAGGATCTGGTTCTCTGTAAGTGCTCTATACTACATCTTTAGGATAACGAAAAAGTTTATTTTCTGGTGAAAAGTACAGGAACGTCATTGTTCAAACATAATGCGTTATTGTGTTTGTTTTAGTCCATTCTATTGTTTTCAGGAATTATAAGTTGTTAATAGTGTTGATCGTCAACCGTGTTTGTGGGTTCCACCTCTCAACTCGAACATCTCTGGTTTGAGTTGCAGCAATCACACGAAATAGACTCACTGCTGAGAAATCCCTTCAGAGGACTAAGTCGTTATCCAGTGCTGGTTTTCGGCCTTCAAAGAAGGCTTTATTGCAAGGAAACAAAGCGGATCTACTGAATATGATCCAAGCCACATTTGATCGAGCATTGAGCACCTATATGGTATTTTGGAGTAACAGATGGTTGGGATGGTTGATGGTATCTTCATGGACACTTCAAATTTAGTGGTGTTTTTGGCAGGCAGCTGCTCTGTAAATAGGTTCGAATCCGTTTGCAAAATCAGGCATTTGAGTATATACCAGTGACCCTCCTATTCAGTTTACAAAACAAGTTTTGGTATGAAATTTGCTGATTGGTAGTGGACAAAGCAAACTCTATGGTCACGATGAATTGCTGTACAGTCATGAAAACCGACAGCCTAAGCTACTGGATTTGGAGTCCCGAACCATAGAAGGTGTAACCATTTTGGAACTCAGAAGCAACAAATCAGAGAATATTTACCGGACATATAGAAAATAGGAAGTTGGTCCGCAATATTTGGGGTTCAAAGAATACATTTGGGATTTTGAAAAAAAAACAATTGTATCTGATACGAGTTCCAAAGTTTTTCACAGTATGATTTATAACAACTTCCATCTTATTTGGGAGTAAATATCAAGGGCAGGATGGAAAAGTAAATAATTCCAGATTTGGTACCAAAGTAAGAATAATTTGGACCACGGTTATCCCATCGCATTCCTCCACAAGTACAGTAAGCCGATCAACGCCAAGCCTATTTCCCTAGAGGCTAAGAAGAAAGATGTCTATATGGAACTACCTTTCAAGGGAGATGATGTGACAACAAGGATATCTCGACGTTTAACACACGCCGTCGAAAGGACGTACAATGCCGCAAGACTAATGATTGTCTACGGGACGTTTGGTTGTCTCACATGCACTAATATGGATCGGAAAGACGTCAGTGTTACCTCGAACTGCATCTATTCATTTCAATTTACTTGCGGTCAGCGGTATATTAGAAGGACAGAACCTCACTTATCAACCAGAACGTGTGAACATATTCCGAAACACTTTGGTCTTCGCGGAGGGGAATTACCATCTAGTGCGATTGCCCGTCCTTTGTTAGATTCCGGTTACCAGATAGACGCACTCAAAGCGTTTCGAGTCATTGCTAGGCCTCGAAGTCCACGGACTTTGCGATTCTTAGAAGCGATAATTATTCATCGTTTGAAACTGCAATTGTGTTCCAAAAAACATTTGTGATGCAACTGTTTTTGTCTTGGTAGTGATGATATTACAGTTGATACCACCCTACCATAGCATGACGTGACATGACCTTCCCTCCCCCTCCCTAGTTCACCACATTCACCACATCGTTTGGTCCAGTTCAGCCCATATCAAATTTTCTCATCTTACTTGACCTCAACCCCTAACCAAACACAAATCACTCGACTCACTTGTCCAACACTTTGTTCAAGTAACTCATTTCAACTCTTGTGCTTCTTGGTTTCATATCAGCTTGTAAATGTGTGTTTACAGCTGAATGAAAGCACGCGAAATTGATGGCCAATATCAATTCTGTCCACATATGTCTTCTGTTGTTGATGAAATGAATAAAGGGAAATAGATGTTTCACAAATTTGAAAACGGTTGGAAATAATGGTGCAAAGGAGATATTATTAACTTTCACATGTGCCGCGTCGATATTTCGAGACACGTTTTAATTCATTTAGTCCTGATATACAAAGGAAGTGATGTTTTTACTAATTTCAACTATTATTTGAACCTAAAAATAACGCTAAACTGGAATTCGCGACTTCTTATTGCTTCTAATTGTCTCCGAACAATTTTCGTCACTTTGCTTGCAAAGTGCGGTTCACGCATAGGTCAACAGAAGACGCAGATTGATATTTTCCTTTTACTGGTTATTGTGAATCTTAAAGAAGTATACGTTAACTATTTAGTTTTTAAAGTTCCTGCCAAGTTGTACTGTGCATTATTTTCAAGCCAGTTAGCTCACATTTTCAATGTTCCATTTTGTAACAGATTGGGTTAATTGGTTGATATTTGGGTTTTGCTCTGCAGCACGCAAACAACATGTGGCAGGAAGTCTCACCCACAATCCAATCTATCAGCTACGGTTAGTTGTCAATGACCATAATTCACGCTTAGATCAACTGTGATGCATTTACATTTCTCGAATTGAGAGTAAAATATCTTTCAAAAGGGTGAAGTTCCATTTCTTTTATGATCAACTAGGGGGCTTGAGTGGGAATTCATATGATTTAGACTAGCATCAATGTATTTGATTAGTTGTAACTAATGTGTCGCAGGTTTAGTACGTTTTTCACCACAGTTTTGCAATGCAAACATCACATAACGACGGGTGAAATATCCAAACAGATATTTTCCCCGTCGCATTAGTCCAAACACTCTACATTCACTATGATCTTGTCAATGTTTACGGCAATGGTCTGTTAGCTATGTCTGTTAATTTCACAATGGTGGATGAAACCCGGAAACCCAGGAAGATGAATTCTCATATTCAAGAACAAAATTAACATAGAACAGAAATAGTGAAATAACTCACCGCTTCATTAAGGACGGATCATAAACGGGATGAAGCTTACGAATTTTATCGTGGGTTAAACGATCGTATTGAGGGAAACTATTCTGTTTACCGCAGGTTGTTGCAAAAAGGAGTCAGTAATAGCTGGAAAATGCAAATAATAATGGTGTTCAAATATCCCAGTTACTGTAAAGCAAAATTGGTTTGCAATGCTTCTAGTTAGGCTTGTATTGTATAGAAGATTGGGAGTATAAAGAGATCATTTTCGGGCTTTTGAGGATTAACGACCGAAAAAATCCAGACTTCTCTTGAACGTGTTGGAAATCAACTTGATGTTGGTTCTGGTGTACAATGCCTGATTTCGAATGCAGAACGTATTCGTAAGTATATTTATCACCAATTATTATCGGGCTGCCTGGGCCAGCGTTATCATCAATTTCACAGAATTTGGGAGTAATGTTGAGCTAGTAACTTCATAAGTTCTTATTTTGAATAAAACAAGTAACACAATATGAACAGAATTGAAATTGGCCATCAATTTTGTGTGTTCTCAATCAACTGTCTATGCAGATTAAATAGGTCGAATTTTATAAGAAAGAATACCAGATACATGGACATTTACACGGGCTCAGGCGGAAAACACCGAGTGGTTGAGTAATCAACAAAATCATTTGGGTATGGGTGAACGAGGGGGATAATGATCACAAATATTCAGAAAAAATAAAATTTTAGCATAGAAACCGTTACCTAATGGAAAACGATTAACCGTGGAGGAAAAAATGTTGAAAATGGATACGAAACAGGAAATCGAAAAAATCAAAAATAAATTAGAAGGAATAGACAACTGATTGAGAGCACGCAAAATTGATGACCAAAATGAATTCTGCTCATATTGTGTTACTTGTTTTATTCAAATGGATCCAAGTTAAAGAACGTTTTGGATATTTCTTATTTTGTTTCTGAACGTGAGCGAAATACGGTGTCATGCCGAGTACTGTTCAAGAAACCTAAGGAAATAACATTCCAAGAGCAGTATAAATCACTAGTGTGGTATGCACAGTGCCTAAAAAGGACATTGTTCTCCAAATATAATGAACTGTGCAACATTCTGATATCGTTTTTCCACAATATATGTTGTGAATTTGTATCAAAATGTCGGTTGAACTGCACATGTCTCATAGTATGTCTATTTTAAATGAGGGGGATAGTAACTGCATTGCTACTTGGCGGTAAACGTGGGATGTGAAACTTCGGGATGACACAGAGAAGACAATACATAATTCAGGCGCATTGCAAACGGCGAACTGGAAGCGGGTATAGCGGATGTGAGCTGTGCCTGAAAGAATAGCACAGTGGTAACGAAACTAAAACAAATGAACGACACACGATTCTCAATAAACGGCGTAACCGATTTCCAACAAAAGCCTACCGTCACATATCTTGCTAGTTCTAATAAAAAACATAACATCTGTATGAAAGTAATCATGGAGATCTCCGTCGGTTACAGATCGCCGTCTTCTTGAATAGCGTTGAAAGGAAAATGGGTTGACCACATTAACCATAAAACATCTTAACAGAGTAGCTTTTGCTGAGATGTTCTAACTAAATGACAAATACAACCAACATCTGCATGATGTTTCTCGCCTTCGTTTACGAAAGAAACTGACAACTTGGATAATTCAAACATTTTACAGAATAAAAATCACAGTTTGGTTTCCACTGCATAGATGAAATGCAAAAATTAGATCAGTGATTTCACAACGTGATAAAAATCAAATCAACAGATTGAGGGTACTGATTAAACTGAGCATTAATTGTCTCGCAAGGGAAAAAATTAATTAATGTTTAGTTGCAGAATGCATCAAGACATGGAATCAAACAGGATGCTTTCACTGAATTTGTTAATTGTGTTCTAATTTGATTGTTGAAGTTTAGTCGTAAATAAATAGTGCTATGGAAATTTTATTCAATCTGGTTAGAAAACATACCCGGAGCTATCTCCATTCTCAAAAAAACCTATGTTTGGGGTAACGTCACTACCGTCAATTTTCACCCCGATCGGGGAGTGCAGTCGTCACATAATGGGAAACGTTCATATGCTTTTCATAAAATGTATTAATTATGCAGTGAACTATACATACCGTGATGAGATGATAAACCATTATTGAGGTATAGCTTACAGCAAAACAACCAGTTTCAATACAACGCGGTATCTTGCTCCACGCAGCCAGTTGTGAAAGCATTTAAACCGAATTCAAACCATAGACCATAGAAATTCCCTAATGTTCAGTGGCTCCACATTGGTTGTATGTTCAAAAGGTGTTGGAAGTGGAATATACTAAAAATGATAGGTTCACAGAGGTTCACACAGAGACCTGACGTGACAATTGAGCAAACAAGAAATCGCTCATTCCCAATATATTTCTGAAATATTTTAGTGTTTACATGGCTATTATTCATATTATCTACTCATTTATTTTTTAATGAAAACCTAATGAACAAAAACAAGATATTACTAACAATGATCTTTGTTTTTTACCGAATAAACACAGCTTTAAGTACTGGAATGTGACCGTCCAGCAGTATGGTTTGTGTATGTACTCAGTGCAATGTGTAACACGTGTTTGTATTCCGGGGCCTTTCTTTTCGGAAAGCAAATAAACAGAAAAATGCCTATTTAACAGTAAAATTGAAACGGAGAATCGGTGGGGAGTCTAGGTAGTCTAGTACGTAAACTGATCGTAACGTGACAGACCGGATGCAATGAAGACAAGTGCTTGTTAATCAGATCTAAGGCTCAAACCTATAATAAACATATTGGTTTTAGACGCCTAAGTGAATTCTGAATGATGACTCGTGAGACGAAACATAACGTGAAGGTTGTAAACCTGTACAAGTGAGTATGTGTTGTAAAATACAACCCACTAAAGTCTGCTGAATTTCTGTCTTGTTTTCGTTCTCACATTACTGTTTTTAGCCATTGCCATTGGTGAACAATTTGATTTCCCACGAGTCTTGACGGATTCCTTTTTTCAGTAGCACTATGGTAACCATCAGAACGCGCTACAACCGCGTACAAAAAAGGCAATGAAACGAGGAAATTGAAATTAGCACCTTTTTTTACCAAGACCAAATCTCAGTTTCTGCGTTTGTGAACGAGTTTGTTAGTGCACATGGAAGGGGTTACTTCGTCATGAAACTGTAATGCACTCGAACTGCGGAGCAATCAGTGCAGCTACTGTGCCAGAAATTAGGCCGTATCGAGCAAGGAGTGTACCCTGTAATTCGCTTGTGAGAAACTGTATGCTAATTCGGATTCAGTGTGTTGGGCTCGTATTTTGATACTTGTCAAACACTGCTTGTTTGAGTGCATGCCTGAATAAACACGTGTGCATGTGTTTGTGTGTGCTACAGTCTCAAACGATACCTGTTTACGTAACCTACAGGCAGACACACACGCACACTGTTCCAAACCAGGTACCGAGATGAGCTAAGAGACAAATTATTTATGACATTCTGGGGTTTGGGGGACAAGTGTTCGTCCTGGACAACCCCGATTGTTAGTTTCTCTCGCTGCAACACAGTCATCTGCATAATGCGCGCTGTCTTGAACGCGCGAGCGCTTGAAAGATTATCACTATTTGAGAGGGAAACCCGTCAGTAGTCGTTTGTGGCCCGACAAAATGGGCTGTCTGGGTAAAATTTCGGAAACAGTAATATGTCTTCCAAGGTATCCCATCTTACCATTCGACACCCTCAAATCCTGATAACCAGTGTAAGTGATTTCGATGCAAACCACAAGAGGTTTGGACCGTGTTTTACAGAACGTCTCACTCTATGCTGTTCTCACCTTCGATGCACTGATCCTATTGTTTGGACAGTTTTGTATAACGCTTGCCTAGGATAATTTTCAATGTTGAGTTCAATAGTGAGACATTTTGTTAAGACGTGATGCGAATTAAAAACCATTTTCTAAATTGTTACGTCTTCAGCTGTAATGCAATCCGAATCACTTTGGGACTTGAAGGGAAAACAAAATTCGGGATACTTTTTCATAAAACTGCAGTCGAAACAGAGTGTTTAAAATTTATGCGGAAAAAAAGTGTCATTTGTGCAATTCAGTGATTAAGTCCCCCTATGATAACTCTGAGTTCCAGCGTGATAGGGCTTGTTTAATTAAAGAAAAAATCACTGAATAGTTGTATCTTTTTTTGGAACGAGATTTGCTTGAGTTTGATGAAAACTAATAGTTTACTGATGAACCGTATAACACAACACCGTTGAAGCCTGCGTGAATACATTTTATCTGAAACTGAATAAATTTACTCAGTATACTGGAGTTCGTGTGTACGGCAGGTTGTCCCCCGTGAATAAAAGCGTCGAAAAACCAAATATAGATCGAGTATCGGCGAGGGCCAAAACCGTCGTCAGACAGGAGCATCTCCGAGGAGAGGCCTAATCTACATTATGCAAGAGAGGAAAACTTAAACACCATTAACCGAAAGGTCTAGTGAAATTTGGGCGTAATGGAAAATTGTCAAGGTCATTACAATATGCGATCGCTGCAGTCTAAATTTGTGATTGATTCATTTTCCGGTGTTTGAAATTATAATAGGATATGGTTGAAAAACAATCGCAAATTAAGGTGTCAAAAATTTGACATGCGATTTTCTCATGAAATGTAGGCAGTACGAACCAGCTGGATAATCTTGAATGGCCTTAGTGATGGTCTCTTGTCTGAGATAAGAATGCTCTATATTTCAAAACCATTCATGCAAAAGAAACCAAAGTACACTTTTGTTTCACCGAGGACAAATGGAACCTAGGGGATCAGTTGACCCACATCCCAATTGGTCTAAACTTACTTCCGAAACAGCAAAGATAGTTCGGTCGGGTTGTATTACACGAATCGCGAGGCGTTATTCTGCCAAGACACATGCTGCACGTTGTGTGAAAGCACGCTACCGAAGTAAATATTCGGCTAGTCGCTCGGTGTCTGTTCTGATGGGATTGAAAAAGTTCGAAAATACGTCAGATTTTAAGGTTAACAACAAGTAACAATTTGTTCCAAAAGTAGACCATGAAATGGATATTAATTAAAGAAGAGAATCAAAAGCATGGCCTGACCCAAATAAACGTGATGGATTAAATGCAATTTTTTAATTTAGAAAATTTGGAAGAAGAACAATATATATTCATTAGGAAATTTCTCCATAATTTTTAGAAAAACCTTTCTTTCGATGTATAGTTATGGAGATTTATGAATATCGGTTTGGTTTCTATTTCAAGTTCGATTTTATTGATATCTTTCTGCCTGCGAAGTATTCATAGCGAATTAGTGATACACAAAGAAAACAAATCAAAGTGGACAGTTTGCATGTGAATTGGTGTATTCGGTATATTTCTTTTTGTTGCCTGGTTGATCAAAGAGTGAAAACCTCAGTACTGTCTGGTTTAGACCAGCAGCTGAAGTAGGAAAGGGTGTGCTGTACAAAAGCGTATACGACGTCAATGCATTGGCTACAATCCCACAGAATTTGGTGATATTTTCACAATCAAAGAACACGGCTGCAAAGGAAATAATTTAAATCTAGTGTATTCATGCAACAGTTCAGTGTGTTGTTAAGTCAACAGTCTGCAAACATTTGAATTTCACCAAAAACCAAGTTTATATAAGAGAAACCACTCGATTGAGCGAAATCAAAGCAAAAACCAAGATCTAACGAAACATACTAGGGTTTACCAATACAAAGCGCCATTCTTTATCATCTCGTGGATATAGGCCATCAAATTTGAACATAATCCGCATTCGGATTAATCTATCGTGAGCCCCACAACCCCTCCGAGGCGCTTATACACACTAGCTACCGCCGAGGCGATAAGTACTCGCCTTTTTCCACGAGAACTTTACGCACAAAAGCAACTGGTTGAAACTCTCCATTTACCTTGGCCCCCAATTGATCACCAACATCACCACCACCACCCACATCATCATTGCAATCAAATCAATCGCACTCAAACAACGGCGCATAGGACTAAAATTACCCCTCTACTCTCCTCATCCGGATTGAACTTTGAACCAAGCGTTTTTATCTTTCTAAAGACACTTGCAATTTTAAGTGAATTGGAATAGTCAAAGGACAATTGTTCATGAGGATCTAATAGCATGATTAAAAAAAATCGTAGAATGAACCGAAGAGTTCCTCCATGAGTAATTTCTCCCCGTTTAATGGACTGGTTAATTTGCATTAATTCAACAGAATCTATCGAGTACCAAGGTGATAGCAAACGAGACACAACTGTGGCTTTCTGAACATGTGGTAAGTTGGCATCCCAAGCCGGAGGGTGAATATAATCAGTTATTTTCTAGTCAAATTCTGTCAGGGCAGAGCTGCAAAGCTGCCTCTGTGGTCCCAACCACTGACTGTACTCCTTTATCTCTCCCCATAACCAACCTAAATGTGAATTTTTGATCTTTGACCCTCGATTTTAAAATCGGAACACAGATCATAGGTCCCCAAATTTTTTTGTGATTTCATTCTAAAGCGATTGCACCTACATTGTCTTAGGAAAATAACTGGAGGGCGTGTTGGGGCTGAACGGTCGAGGCCAAATAATACTAGCAAGGGGTGGAATGGTTTGTCTCCCATTCTCTTGTTCGAACAATAACGAGCTATGTCAGCGATGGAGATGGATTGGTGTCATCACATAGCTCATGCGTGGTTGTCCATTTGGGGTCGGGGAAATCTTACTGCCTGAAAAGGCACGTTTTGAACCTACAATTCTGGATCTAACATGCGGATGATAATAAACTCGACTGTATCTAGCGCTGAAATGGGATCAGGTTTGTACTTGTGGGACTCGGTAAATGACGATGAAAGCAGTATCAGTGCCCTTTCATGTGACTAGTCTCCACCAAATGTGCAAAAATCTTACTAAGAATAATCTTTTTCTTTCCGTCTCTATTTCCTTTGGATTGATGTTCCTTGATTGGTACGACCTTCGTAAATGGCAGCACCTGGGCACCTAAGTTGATAGACAACCGTTTACGAGGTCAATGTAGGCCACTTATCCTAGTTTCGACATTAGATGACGGTCGTTCTTGAAAACAAGCGACTGAACTGAACATTGTTCTGACTGAGGAACTCAGAAAACTAATGAAAATTTCGGTTTGTGGATTCTCTTCGAACGAAGATTTGATTATTAGTCGTTTCCCAATATCAGGTTTTGGTCTTTCAGAGTAGTTACGACCAATAAACGTTTCTGTTTAGCGGTTTATCAAAAGCATATTCCACACAAATGCGGCTTCTTTTTTATTGTGACTTCTGAGTAGATATATCTTGCTCTGAATGAAAGCCCAACTTACATTTGTAGGCGAGTGGTACAAAACTGTGGAGTTCCGTGTACCGCCAGCTTCATGTGTTTTTTGTTTTATACCGATTCCGATGTATGAAAGCCTCCCAACATGTCGGTAAAGTAACTCAGAGGAGTGATATGGTTTTTTATCTTCTTGCTTCTCAACAGCAGAACGTATCCCCGAATGTAAGATGTTAAAGTCCAAAAAACACCCACAGTGCATCTGTCTTGCTTGTGTACGCGGTATCTGATATTTCAAAACATATCGTTGTTCTGATTGAACTGCTCTGGTTGCGCGGATGTGACCAGTTAACTTGAACAGAACAAATTCGACCTGTCTGAAACGATGTTTGTTTTTATTCCTCTTACCATCAAACCGTTTCAATAGGTCGAATCAATGCAGGAAAAAAAACGTTTTGGATTTTACTGATTGAGCATTTGAGAAGTGCTCGGTCTTGATTAGTTTTCATTCATCATATCTCTCTTTACTAATTATTTGAAAACATAACACTAATTGTTAGCCACTGTTTCGAGGTGCTGGAGTAAAATGGTGGGGTTATATAAGCATAGAGTAGATATACCTATTTGCCAATGCGTTCTTGTTCTTCTTGTGTACTCAGAACCCTCATGTGGAGATCTGTTGAGCAATTGACTTGGGTGCTCGTAAAAGTTCATTCTCTAGGTAAACAGCACGAAATGTACCGAAACGATGGTTGCTAACGAAATTGTGTTATGCGAAATATTGCTGTTTTTGAGCTACATATGAATTACACTTTACAGGTGTAACCATCAATTAATCAGCTCCAAGGCTGTTCTAACTTCGGTGTCGGTGTAAGATCGTGTTACATGGTACTTTGGGAGAGGGTAGCACTGCAAAGTGGCTAGCCATTAATCAGTAGATTAAGCTTAATAGTTTTTTCTTTTAACTGTACACATACTAGTGGCGAAAGAAAAAACGTAAACATTTTAGACTAGCCCACTGCAAAATTAACTGCATCATTTTACTTAACATAGGTTTGAAAATATCTACGTGGCTTTTCTCTACGTAGAGCCAAGCTAGGGTTTTTTCGAGGAACTCAAACAAAGACTCTCATACATAAACTTCTATTGGTTGTTGATTGCATCTAGTAAATAACTATTTCATTTGGAAATTTTCGAGATTTCGCCTTCGGTCCCACAGTAAATAGTTTGAATATTGCGTTTGTTTTCCAAAACGGCTCTTGTCCCACTGCCTGTCTTCGTGAGATTTACGAAAGCTAACCAGATTGACACTTTTCGATAAACGAATCACGAAAAATGCGACAGTTCTCATATCGAACCACTCCACTCAAAATAATGTATCACACAGTTTTGTTTTTCATGGAATAGTTGGCAATAGTAGAAGTAAATAAAGATATAGGACTTTATGCTATTTTGAGCGGTCCACGAAGCCATGGGCTGTACAACAACAAACTCTGCAGGGCAGGTGGTGGTGATGGTGGTGGGGGTGGTGGGGAGGTAAAAAATTCAAGCATATTGTTGACTCATTATCCAACCGGTTAAAATGATCTCTACTACTACTACTACTACTACCACCCCCACCACTAGCACTGTGCTCTACTATCGCGTGGAAAAAATATTATAGTGGATTTGCTTTCGTTGTTACAGCAGTTATAAGTTGATTTCGAATTTGAAATTTGCACTCATTTTGTTGATAGAACACTTACAGTGGAATTGTCGAAAACCGTGAAGTGTAATTTAACCGAGTTCCTCCGTAAGATCATTCCATTGGAGGTAGCACAAAGTGAGTTTCTTATTCTGTCTAACGCATGCTGTTTAGCACACAAATCACAGAAACTTAGTGAAACGTTCATTTAGTGTGAGTGTAGAAAGTAGGGTGTTCACAGTATTCCGTCATTGATTGGCGGCAGTGAAACGGGATGTAAGATCTTATCCAAAACGTTTGGTGACCTTAAATAATACGGAGGCATTACATGATTCAAGTGGAAAGTCCCAACAATAGTGTTCAGACCACCTGGTCTAGTATGACTTGAATGCTGTTTCATGATCACGGGCCGAACGTTCATGTGGCATGAATACAAATCAGCTCAGAATGAGTAACCGGGTCCACTGAGAACCAATAATATGAGCGTATAACTAAATGTGTCCACGATTTTTGCGTTTAATAAGATATTGATCCAATGCACCTATTCGTATACAACACAAATAACACTCGATGAAGAAAGATACCCTCAATTTGCTTGGAACGACGCATCGGTTAATTTCGGTGATATAAAACTTCGAAGTTCTAAAGTGTTTGTCAGAAAGGCAAATATGTTTTTGCATGGTTTGCCTATCAATGAGGAAAGACTGGTATGCTTGAGAACCTCGTGAAAAGTCCCCAATTTGTTGTCTCAAACAGATATAAATTTGTGAAAAGATAAGCGTGTTTTGCTAATTCGCTCTTTGGTATGTATTGCTTTGGCAAAGTAGTAAATTTCAATAATAATCATTCAGGAAAAAACACGAGGATCCAACAATGTTAGGTGGTAATTTTCTGAAGAATATAGGCAGAAGAAAGAGAGACTCAATTGCTCTCATATTCACAGAACACGTTCTGACGAACTAAAAATCTCTGATCTATCTGATTGGCTTCAATAGCGGAGAGATGAGAAAAAATTACAAAAGAATACCAAAGTACGCTCCTGGATAAAACTTTAAACTTCGTTTAACAAACAACTGTAGGTAGGACCTCCCATGAACAGAGCATCCATTGTCCACAGAATAAATTGCATTCAGTCAAAATGTTGGACAGGATAAATGGAATTTTGCAAGAGATTGTAGGTTTTTTTAGGAAACCCGTGTGGTCGAGTAAAAACAAGTATATTTGGGTATGCCTTTTAATTTATAACATTCTTACACTTTGGAGTAACTATTCAAATTGAAGTAAAAAAACCGAGTAAACTGCCCAATGTAACACTTTAGGGGTTTGTTGATAAGGCATGCGGTCCTATTGCTCTTTGTTGTTGAAGCTAATCGTATCCACTCAGATCCTAAAAATAATGTTTACTATTGGGCGTATATCAAAAATATTAGACCGCATAGCTTATTTAGGCACACGAGCAGTAAACTATAAAACTCGACGGTCGGTAGCCTTTTTCTTCTTTAATCTCTCTTGCGATTTTACTGGCTTTGTCTCAGTTGTCGGCCGTATAGGACTACTTCCCAAGTTATAACCCTTCAGGTACTTTTCTGCGTGATCACAGGATTGGAATAAAAGTATCTGAAAATCACAATACAAATCACTTTTGATACAAACAATTTCAATATGTCCCTCACAGAAACGCCGTAAAACGCATATTAGTTGTAGTAATATTTCACTTTTAAACAGCATCGGGGAACGGACAACCTATGACTGAATACCGGTTTACATTTTCCCCTCAATTTATTATTGCTCTTCAATGTACTGACCAGTGGCTTTTCTAGCATGCATTCTCATGATGTTTATTTCAGAACCATGAGCTTGAAAATCGTTTCTCGATATTTATTGGCTCTTTTGTCTAAAAGTATTCCACTACATAACCTCAATTAAAATGTTACCTATTTGTGTGATTCAATTACAAAACAGATACGTTATTCTCCCGTTAAAGGTGCTAGTTTTATTTTAATTTGGCTTTCACGGGATGTAAGAGCGTTGAACTCGATAACTAAAAGCTTTCTTTTCGTAACGAGATAGAAAATGTAAGTAAAATTATTACCCACGTGATTTGGAAAATACCACTTATGGTTATTAAATATGTATAATTTATGAATGTCTCGGAGTTGGACAATGAGAGATGTCAGTCGATACATAAATAAAATAAAGCACGATATTCTTCAATTCCAGTATAACATTAAAACTCCGACAGGCGCAACTCTATTGAGTGTAGCCATAGCGTCTCAGATGACATTAAGACCGATTTGCCTAAATGGTCTGTGTACATGTCTATAGAAAACCACTGTATTCACATTTCAACTAGTGTTTTTAGCCACTGAAGTACACACTTGATATCAGTCGGATTAAGTGAAAAACGTCTCCTCCACATTATGACTGGCCTCTCCTGATCGATCAGTGCATTTTGGCGGAGTTCATTTACGATGTTCGGACAAGGTGGTCCACGCCAACCCCGCCCCTCCCTCTTTTTGCATGAATGCGAAAGCGCAAAATGTTGTGCGGTGGTCCTCAGACTTGTTGCAAACGGACATTGACACAGGAAGTAAGTGCATAAGACCAAGTGGTTGCTTTCTCCATCAAAGCATGAAAAGCATGGGCGTAGAACACCCGGTAGTTTTTATTCCATCTCACAAAATCGAACCAGGCCCACTTTTGAGAATGCTTAAGTGGTTAGTGCTTGTGAAATTGGACTAGAGAAGTCCAAGTGAGTTACGCAACAAACGGGAAATCTGTTGTAAATTTCATTCATTACTTCTCATCAATCAAGATCGCATTAATGCCAGAGTAGAACAGTCAACGGTAATCTGTTCTCGCTCGCTTTTCTCAATCTACCAAGTACTGACTTGCAAATCGATCCGTCGATATTCACCTAGTTGTTCAACAATCATGTTATGTTCGAAAACCATATACATTTATTTTGCCAAAAATATCCTGTCGGTAGGTGAAGAAACTCAAAAGAGTAGCATGCCGAGCCCGAAAAAAGTTATCTAGCCCCAAGAAAAACGGGCTTAAGAGGCACAGGAAAATAGTAACAAAAATCAAGGTTTCATCTAGTATTTAACATCGAACTGCACTAAACCGGTAAAATATATGTAACAGTTCAGAATGAATTTTTTGAATTATTTTATGACACGCTGCTTTGTGAATAAAGATAACCAGCGAAGACCAGATGAAAAAATTAAAGGCATCTTAAATAACAATTTTTTAGTTTTCAGTTTGTTTTCCTTTTTCACACCATTTTGTATGATAAACAGGAGTGTGAGTGACATAAGCTAAAAATGATGAAAATTGCGTGCATAAAAAATCGATTGATTTAAATCCAACGAACGAACCTCGAAGCGATACACGTACGTGCGTGTATGAGGTGGAAGGATGCAAGCAAATAGCCGAATTTGTAGATACAAAACCGTACAGAAGGAGCAGAATCACGTTCAACGCTTTTATTTGGTGCATACTAGGATATTGCAAGGGTCATTTCTTCATGTGCCAACAGAGGAACAAACCTTTCATTCACCGACTTTACCATAAAAAAAACAATCAAAGTTTAACATTGAGCATTTATATTGAGTTTTAGTTGGGCTTTGAAGTGCGAACCTTTTTGATAACTTTTGTATTTTACGTACCTTCACGTGGTCATATTCATTGGGTTTTCTCTGATTTCAAACAAATATTTCACGATTCCTGGGGGATTCTCTAAGAGTAGTTTCATTCATTTATTTTAAATAAATGAATGAAACAACAATTATGAAAATATGATGTATATGAGTCACAGCTGTTACTTTTCTTTAGCCTGTGTGTAATAAAATACCAAAAGCACGGTTGGAAAATTTTGTCGGATTTCATGCGTGGATTTCAACACGTTTTGCCTTACAATCGAATGAGTGATATTCTTTTAGTGGTATCTTTTCTTATCATCGTTGGTGATCTTGTTTGGATTTTGAACTCAATTTTTCTGGATAGATATATAATCAACCAAAAGCCTATACAAGAACTGCTTGTGGTCAATGTGCCGTGCTGATTAAAGAGTGTAATTCAACTGTCATACAATTTTGGAAAAAGTGGAAACGTCAGTTTGAGCATCAAAACGCAACTGAGCAATGGCGGAGCATTTGGGGCTTGAAAACTGATGAAAAGAATGCAGCAGAAAAGGAAACGAACGCATGACATAAACAATTCTATTGATTCCAAATTTGAAGTTTCTACGGACTGGGTTTCCTTCCAGTCACCAGAAGAAAGTAACTTGCGTTGAGAAATTTTGAATTTTTATGGAAAACAAATTTTGTTATGTATTAAAGGTATTAAAAATATGAATGAGTTGTCTCATTGCTTTTGATAACTAAATAAAGATGCTGTTCGCATACAAATTATTATCCTCCAATGGAAAATCAATTTGATTGCCAGTTCTGATATAGGTTCAATTCAACAGGGCAAACCAGGACAAATTTAGTAGCAAACAAACCAATTACGCATGCGCCTCAAAAATGAGAACCAGTCCCACATACCTGTTTGTGATTTCCATTGAGGTAATCTTTTTTCGCGGTTCTCTGGTGTTTCCCCCAAAGATTGACCACTAGCGTTCAGTCAGTCATTCCTATTACAACCGTTGACAACTGACCAAATTTAATTAGCTAACTGTATGCTTAGCCATTGTGTTGATTGCTCTATTATGTTGTGAGTTCAATTGAACCAATTCACTAATTGAAGGACACTAGATCGTCCAAGGGTTATCACAGAATTTTGGGCCATACTTTGTTCAATGGGCTTGAATAAGCATAAGAAATTAGGTTCCGGAAGCTTTCAATAAGAAGATGACTAGTATTCTCGTATCCATTAGGTAAAATCGGCTCTGTAATGGGGCTGTGATGGAGATGGGCGGTTGTGAAAACGCGCTATAAAGGTATACGAAAAAAATGTCGACGGGTTTTAATGTAGAATTCCCAATTTCCGTATTTGTCCAACTTACACTTAATGCACTGTTGGAACACCGGAAGTGTCCTATTCATTTGATCGTAAGTTTGCTTTTTTTAAATCAATAAAATCGATCACTGCAAATCCATCATCACTATGTGGTTGGATGTGAAACCATTCAACCTTTTCATATAAGGAATTTATCACTTTGAAATTTGTCTGTTTACTCAAAAAGCTTTGTCGACACTTAGTCCAGTAGAGATCGCCTTGGTTTCTTTTTTCTAATTAATTCCTTTTTCTAAATACACAATGACACAATTTTCAAGGAGGGGGAAGTGGCCAATGAAAGGGTTACCATGGGGGAATGCAGGAGGTGGTGGTGGGGTTCGAACATACGTCCCCCGAGGTGGTAATGTGGTGATGTTACCGCCGGGCCACCACCGCCCGGGATTCAAAGCTCACCAATTTTCACATCGATTTTTATGGATTTACTGTTTTCATTTATACCTTGTAGTATATTGTTAACTCACCACAAATGATATCGATTTGTAGGATCACACAAAATTTGGCTCATGTAACTCGAATTTCCCCTCTAGATAAGTCAGTCTTAGACAGATCATTCATTAATTTGACAATACCATGGATTGCCCTACTCGAAAATGAGTCCAATAAACTACGCTTTGTCATTATACTTATCCACGTGTTATATGTTCATCCAAACTGAACTAAACTGTGTTCAGAGGAATGTTTTGAACTAAAATATTTCGTCAAACGGTGAATTAGGGGATACAAATACAAAAGGGAGGCAGTTAAGCAACTTGATTTCTCTTCGAGTTTGTACAACATGGACATTTCTTTCATGACAAACAAGGAACGTTCAACTAATTCACTTTTACTCAAAATTGATTGTTTGCAACAGGAAAGACATACAGACAAGCCCACAGCCTAGTCCTCTCCGATAAACATGTGCACTATGTCTGCGGAATACATTACTCTAATGAAGAAATCACATTATTTTAAATCATAATTAATTTACCTAAATAGCTGAGAAAATATAGAAAAAGCCCAAAAATATAGATTCTGTTGAGAATATTAGGCTATCTCAGCCGCGACGAATGAAAAACCAAAACACAAGGCGTTGGTGACAACGAGTGGAACACAATTCTGTAATCGCTGGTCCCTCAATGTGCGAAGGACATGCAATTGATTTAAAAAACCCGCGCATTCTAAAGCTTGGGTTCAGAATTCACAAGGAACGTTCGGTAACCGAAGCGCTCATGGTCGACGCTCAACCTACAGCAATCAATCGATCCGCTGGTGCAGTCATTCCACAGTTATGGCAACCATTAACACTTGCGCATACAAAATAGTCTCACCCCTAACCCCAACGCCAAGTGACCATTTCACACGTTTTGACCTAAAGGTTAAACCAATTTCACTCGCCCCAACCACCTGTTGAACGATCAGCACACACACAAACAAACACATATATATACACAACTGTTCAAATCACATCCGAGTTCTATGCGGGATCATCATCCCATCACCTTATAATTGCCTATCAGGTGAGATTAACCGAATAAACGACTTGAGAAAGGCCTTCCAAGAGCGTCGAAACGTTGTCACCAACGCCTTGTGTTTTGGTTTTTCATTCGTCGTGGTTAAGACCAGCCGATTTCCTCCATAATTATGAGCACGACGCGCAAGATTTGAGTGAGATTCGTTCCATCCATGGATCCCGTGTGATAGATTCTGTTGATTATTTGCTGTGGATGAGTAGTGAATTCCCATTTCTGGAGGGAAGGAAATTCTATTTTGCGTTGACTTTACATCTGAACGGTCACCACCAAAAAGAAGGGGCAATAGGCAACACCTCCGTGAATTTGATCATTGATATGTGTGCAGGAGTAAATTGATGTATCTTTGAAAAGAGAGGTTGTTATGGCGACATTGCAATGATTTATGTCCTGGAAGATTTCGCTGCATCTAAACTGGTGCCTACTGCAGACTAGTACTATGCTTTTACAGGGTTTGGGAATGGATTATAAAGTAATTCGTGGGGAAGCGTCACCATGGGAAAAGCCAAGGTGATGACGAAGTCTTTTGTTGATAAACATTTGGTTTCCATTGCTTGATTGCAATCGCCTCGACGATTTTGGGCATTCTGGTGTTATCATTAGTAAAAATCATCCGAAATGCTTTCTCGTGATCCACTAGTTGTTGCGTCAACAACAGGTGCATGACAATCGCTGACCTTGGTTGTTTGTAAGCACGGTCCATACCAGTTACTGGCTGTGTGGACTTTGCCATGGCAAACTTGAGCTGAACCCAGTTCAGATTGTGTTCTAAAACCCGATTACGTAGTTTCTTTTCTGTTCTTTAAGTGTCGCGGTACATAATAGTTTACGTTTGAGTTGGCGTACAGAGGTGGGTGTTCTTCAACCGGAAGAGGGGGGAGCGGCTTTTTCTTTTTACGAAGATGACATTCATTACTTCGTATAGTGTCAACAGAGCTATATGGTATGGGCATATTTGTATGAAAAAGGCAACATGGGCGATATGAAGCTGATGAATAGATTTTTAGGAGCCATGTTTATTGGTAAAGAAATTGTATCATTTGTTACCGAAAATTAGTTTAGTGGTTACTTTGATATTGTGCATCTCTCTTGTTCAACAACGCGCATGGTAACGTTGGTTCCCATATTGTCCATCGTTTTTTAAGAAACATCACAATAGGTTTCAGCAAATGCATATATCATATTTCTTTCAACTTCTCAATCTTTGACAGCCGCCTGATGTAAAGAGAACTTCAAAACAAACTTTGTTTCTATCCTCCGAGCTCCGCACCAATATGGAAGGTGGTTCCCTTGTTAACTGATAATCCTGTGAAGGATACGAATGGAAATAAAATCAATGTATCTACTAACATCCTTCCGTCAACACCGATGTAAGCGTAAATTTAACTTGAATTCTACTGTTTAGTGGAAACTGCCTTGGAGGGATTGTGATAAGTATCTCGATAGAAAAAGCTATATTTTGTAAACTGGGAATCAGAAAAGAAAAGAGTTTCAAAGCGCCAAAATATGCGGATATGGTGTTTGTTCTAAATTTTTACTTCAAACATAAACCTCATGCACCTAATATACGCTATCGACCAGTAAAACACCAAAAGATGCATCCTTGTTTGGACATGGATATTCTGCTTTACTTGCAAGGAAACTCAAGCGTTTCTCTGAATAATTAGTGCCTAACTTGTTTATTAGCGATTGATTTATTGGTTTTGATTATTGATTGTGTTTGAGTTTCTGTCTGGGTAATTGAGTTGTCAGACAATAATTAAGTCATTTCCCCACACTTTATCCTCATACACAGACGAAAATGACAAGTAATATGAGCTATTCTTGCTAAATCAGAATGCATCGATAATAATAATTTGTGTCGCTCTATGTAGTTCGCACTGCGGGGATGTTTTTATGAATTGATAGAGGACAACCATTCATGAGCTGTACACGCCAGATCACGAACAATGATGAATTGATTTTCACCAACAAATGAAACTGCACAATGGTAAATGCAGTAAGCGAAATGTGTTCAGATACGCATGTTTCAAACGTTGAATGTACTCAAATTGGTAAAGACGAACAATGCAATTCTTTTTAAAAGTATGAATAGTGAGTTACCAGACAATGGTGATAAAAATAGATGGTTAATTGATGCAAACAATATTTAGAAATGGGAAATAAAATTTGAGCAGCACTTTACATGCAGTCTGCTCTTTATTTAGACCATCTGGGGTTCACTATCATACCGACAGAGAATGCCAGTATCAATGACTGGGTACACCTATTGATTTGAAAGTAGTTCAAATCTTTGGAAAACTCCACGGATTTGGAAATGTGAGGAAAGTAATTCTGCAGAAAAATTGATGCATGAGTGTAGTAATACTTATGTTATTCATTAAGGTTAGTTTATTCTGTTTTATTGGAACAATTAGGAACAGATGATGTGCACGCATATACGGGATAAGTGACGCAGTGGGGATAGTCGCGTTTTGCAGAGTATGTGATTACTTCAGTCTAGATAATGAAAACCTCTTCTTGAAAACGTTTTGACCAAAACGGCTTAAGGCAAAAATACACCAATTGTAGATTGTGTGAAAAAGGGTTACATTCATGATTACTCATATCTGGTATGCAAATATTTTTGAATTATTCACATTGTAATTTCCAATTGCGTATTGGCTAGAGAAATGCTTAATATTTCAAAACTAGCAAAATAGAACAGATTTAACAGCGATAAGTTGGTAGCAAACATTTTAGTTCTTAACTGATGTCGTGGGAGGATTGAGTCGAAAACTGTTACAGGGAATTGCCAAGAGACCCACTATCGTCGTCACAGCTGCACTGTTTATGATATTTTATCGTCGTTCTCTGATGCAACCAAACTGTGTAACTAAAATAAAAAAATCATTTTCGAAACAAAAGTGAAAACAAAAGATTACAGATAATTTGAAAATGGATGACTTTATGATTCTACTAACGAATCATTTTACTGAAATTTGCACAATAGAAACTCTTATTGCCAATGAATGGGCCACCTTTCGTACTCATGGATAACTTCATTACGCGGGTGTTACCCCAACCAATTTCAATTTTAACACAAATTTCAAGCATTTCATAAAGTTACCTTGCGTCCGATTTCTAAAACAGGCGGGAACTCGTGAGTGCTTAGGAAACAAACCTTTTCTCTTTACCAACTAAATCACTTAAATTCAATAAAGAAGAATTTATTGTCTTATTCCAAAAGGAGAAAATCAGATACTGAAAACTGGCCTCAAAATCAGAATTTGATTATTTATTATGCATCATCATGCATTATGCTTTATATATATATAT
>UZAN01039530.1:56227-89777 GCA_900618425.1 Echinostoma caproni
CAGTGTACGATATGGATGATCAATCTTCCACAACATTTGATTCCCACAAATGAAGTCTCCTCACGTTGAACTATACTGGGTGCAGCTCGAACCCAACTAATTCAGTCGTTCTACCCAGGTCTTGGAATGCAATCTCTTGACCGTCTTGGTGGTACTTCCTAGTGAGTTTCAAAATCTTACGATATCCTTTCAGCCATGGCTTCCATGCTGGAATGGTGTAATTTACCCGAGGTCCAATTAAACAAATATTGAAACAGCATAGTTTCATATTTGACAAAGCTCACCTAAGCAAACCGACATGTCTTGCCCATGCGGAGGATACCCCGGAGCGGTTCATGAATCAGCTGAAATCTTCTGAAACGGTGACACCGAGATCCTACTTATTCGAGATATGTGGGAGCTACTGATATCCCAGGAAGTCCGAGAATAGAGTTTGGTGGTCAATGGATACAACCGTGAATTTTGATGCATTGAATTAAATGTCGTTTTCGATCGACCGTTGATAAGTATCGGTAATTGTTCACTGAAATTTCAGTGGGTTCTCATGTTTTGTTACCACTTTCCATTCATTACCAATAACGTTTGTTGCCTCAGAAGGTCCGTTAGATCGTTTATAAGACTACCAATAGTTGACGGTCAATTACGTATCTCAGTGAAACACTTTATGCTACACCGATGGGACCTAATAACCTGAAACATTGACGTAACTTTCAGATGAAATTATTCTATTCAATCCAGTACAAGTCCCGGAAATCCATAATGGTGTAGTAAAGTAGTCTTGGTTACCCAGGTCTCAACTACAGCCAAACTTGCATATTGTTGAAATTATTCTTTATATCTTTGCTTGTGGAAGCATAGTATTGTCAAAAATACGTTTAATAGTTTAGTCATTGGCTGAGTGATGTTAATTACCAGGTCGATAAGGATTTGTGGATGGATGTTAGGTATCCCCGAAGATAAATTACCTTCCAAACGTTTCAATTTCGATGTTATGAATTCTGGGGTAATAAACTTTCGGTTTATGTTGTCTGTGTTTTGTACTCGAGTAACAGAGGTAGCCGAAGATCGAGTTAGCAGGTGCAGTGAACACTTGAGTGTATTGTCACTTCAACATTTCATCTGCCTCCTCTGTTGTGACTGGGACACGTCCTGCCAAACACCGCTGAAAGGCCAGACTTGACTTTTCTGTAAGCATTTATTTATTTGCATAACAGCTTTGCATTTAAAATAACATGCACATCAAAATCTCCTGTTAGATCATTTTGGCCTCCCTTGCCGACATTGTGTAATGGTTTTGTAGGTGTTGTTACATCGAATTGTTTTATACGCTCTCTGAGATATTCAGATATTCAATTCTTTGTTCGGATGTAAATCCCTAATTTTTGACCAGTTAGGTAGGTAATGTGTTTGATCTTAGTCACAACCTTCATCACCTCCCTTGAAGTGACTCGTAAATTTTTACCAGGGTACCAGGGAAGCACACTGTTAGTTTAGGCACGCCAATTTTAAAACTTGCGCCAAAATTCTACAATTGATTTATTTGAAAAGCTTGACCACTGCTCTCTAATGATGTTGTAACAGTAATAGTTTCTATCGTCAATTCCTCATTTGCTAGAAAAACGTCTAGCAGTGACAATGACTGATTTTCTCCAACCCTCGTTGGTTTCTTCAGAAAAATTATAAAGTAAATGTGATTCAACAAACTGAGTGAACTTCTTCTCAAATGATCGTAGGAAGGTCCCTGATTTACCTAGGATATTGAAGTCGTACATAATGAGAACATGCGTGTATTTCTCTGACAGAATGTTAAATACACTCATTGGCTGAGTCTGTGGACAAGGGAGAGCAGTACACCACATCAACCATTTTGTGCACTTTGCACCAGGCTGCATGAGAGGTCACAGCAGGACATTCAATTTTCTCAGATTCTAATGTGCTGCTAGAACAGAGTAGCACGTCTTCGACCCTCATAGGACGATTGCGTTCGAGCAGCTTCGTGTCGTGTGCACAAATTATACCTCCAGAATGTCGGTTGTCAGCCAGGCTTTAGTAAAAAGCATTAACTTCCCGTTGTCCAGATTGGCAAAGCTTTCTGAACTCTGAAAATTTGGAGTGAAAACCGCGAAAACTGGTGTACAACCAATGCAATTGATGGCGGGGCTGGAACTAATTGGGATAGTAACAGTAAAATAAGCCGACCGCATCGCGGTTTGTTAGTGAAGGTTTTGGGGAATTGTTTGTTGGGCCTGTTCTACCCGTTGAGGAAAGAAACATAAAGGCTGTGGTAATGCAGTTTGTGTGAAGATGATAACTTCTACTAGAGATCAACACGCTGGTCCTGGATTCAGCATGGGCCTCCAACGGAATTCCGTTAGTCTTTTGTTCCTGTTCTCAAACCACGACTGGACGACAAGTGTAGCCGTTTCTGGTGTTTCAATAGTTACTTATTAGCCTTGGTTCACTCTGCGGTAGTTTAGAGAACAGGAGGTAAGACTACTTGTTGGAGTCAAGAAATCACGATATCGAACATGAACAAATCGCCAGTCACAGTTACTTTGCTGACATTTTTAGGAGTCTGGGTCATTAAATCGCGGGAATCCATACACGGAAATCACTCGATTATTGTAAGATTCTCGTTCACTAGCAAGGTATTCCGTTGATGTATTTGCTCAATTCATGGTCTGTCCGGTAGTATTCTTGGTTTAGTTAAAGTTCTTTGAGAGAGAACGCTGGACATAAGAACGTCTTCTACATCCGACCCCCCCCCACCGGGTGTCACTCGAAGTAACCTAGGTTTTCCGGCTTACGGTGAATTTGGCTATTATCGAAGAGGTGTTATACCCAAAGGCTGGGCGAAAGTCCTCAAAGCATTCCAGCTACTCAGCTCTTCCTCTTTCGTCTCTCTTGGCGGCAGAGCTATGAGCTTCAATTGGTTTGTACGAATCAGAGTCTACGGAGTCTTTGTCATGGTTCTTTTTTGAAAGCAAAGGGAATTTCGTTGAAGAAGCAGATACTAAATGAAACAGAGTGCATGCGGGCTCAGGTTTTTTTTACCGTCTCTTTAGGTTTACGCTTGTGTTCCTTGGTATGGAGGAAAAGTTGGCTGAGAACGTAAGTCATTTACTAGGTTTCTGAATGGGGCTTATTGAAATGACCTTTCAACTGAAGTCCGCTGCTTTTTCTCCTGACGTCGCTATTTTTAGATTTGCTTGTTCTTCAGCGGCTGATAATAATTTCTTGTACTAATCTGCAGTAAATTTTATTCACTTTACAATTGGGAAGTTCAAACACTCTGTACAGAAGCATAGACGTTTCGTTTATGTGACTGACTGTTTCCCCTGTTTTACCAAGAGGCTTGGTACATGCTACAGTGCATTGTATGTATGATATTCCCGTATTGACGTCTTTCGTACAACTCAGTAAAGCAGTGAGCTGTGGGAAAGAAGCTGGCTTTTCACAGGCATTGGAAAACCAGCTACGATACCTGTTGATATACTGTGAACTCCCATTTTCTCAATTTATCGAACGGTGAGGTGGACGATGTATAAAAACGGTCACATGAAACCGAAGCTGGTCGAGTTGGTCGCTCACTCGTCCAAGTAAGTGGCTGTCATAAATGCATAAAACATGGATATATGTCACGTTCCCGGCATCGGCGGGCTTTACTGGGCATAGAGGAAAACACGGAAGTGTAAATTCTGTGGTAGCAATGACTGCAGTGGACTAAACGATGATATATCCATAGAATGGTTGAGGTGAAACATAGGAGACTTGATCAAGACTCGCTGCAAAGACTGAAGAAGTTTCTTTTGAACGGTACCACTATAAATAAAAATGGACAATATTTCACAATTGATTAACTCCTAAAGCTTGGATGGAAGCAACGAAACGCCTTAATGGGATGAATGACATGTACGATTTATTTCCAAAAACGTTGTGTCACAAGATAGAACTCACAGAACTGGACTGGATTACTGTAAACTGGACGACGTATGCCAAATTTGGGCACATAAATTTCAATTGAAATGAGAGCACACAATTAGTTCAGTCTCACAGCACACATCAGTAACCTCCGGACCTTATTTCTCACATCCTTTACCATTTTGATTGATTTCACTGATTTCTTCACTTGGTTTAAAAGTTGTTAAACTTTTATTTAATAATTCACGGAATTCGGCTGCCTACACACATTTGAACTTAATGTGAACTGGATTCAGTTGTTTCCCGAATTTGTGGTATGCATTTTAATCATAAATATCGTGATTATCTGTGTAGAGTCTTACTGAAGAAAACCTACAAAAACGGGACCCGATAAAAGGTACTTATAGACGCATTCAAATCAGCATGGAATACCAAATGAAATGTTTGTTGATTCAGACGAAAATCATATAGCGCTAATGACATTTCGGATCACTCACTATTTTGTTTCAGGATACTAATTAAGTTTGCTCGGGATTTGCCTAAGGTTTTATAAATTCAGAAGGCAATGAATGCATAGAAGTTAAACGATCAGATGACTCCAGATAAAATAATATCCTGGTTTAGTGGACTCTGACTTAGTTAAACGTTTTAGTGAAAATCATATTGAGATGATTATATTTATGCTTGCATTTGAAACATCAGTAACGGTGGTGATCAGCACGCATTTCCATTGACATGCAATCTGGTAAAGTAATTTCTTCGGTGGGCATTGAGCTATTTCAAACAATGCAGGGAGTTCTGTCTGACACGATACACGCGATCGTGACATAAATAAAAAAAGATTCACATCGTGGAGGTAGACGAATGAACTCGGTCCAGTAGCGAATGAGAGATTGAGTAAACCATAAATATCGTTCATGTTTGTACCGGGAACTTGAAATTTCCACATGAATCCATGGTTATTTCAACTGAATTGAACAAATTCAAATAGTGCAATTCACTAAAAAGGTTCTCTAAATGTAGTACACATAAAACGGATAGCATTCAAAAATGCTTTGTATTTACTCAAGTGGATTTTCGAAAGCAGTTGATTAAACATGGTGGTTTCGTTCACATTGATGACGTCGGTTTACGGTTAGCAATTAAGGTTTATAACAATCAGTGGCAAGGCATTTTGATGCCAATCTTGGTTATCAATCTTTTCTGTAGTGTTTTGTTTCTACTGCCTCTCTCCTGTTGAACAAATGGGAATTTCTTTCGATTTTGACTTAATTTTTAAATTTATCAAATAGGATCGTTGGAAAATCAAAGGAAATCAAACATTTAAAGAGGGACTTCGGAATGGAATACTTTTCTTTCATGGAATACCAAACGTATTGGATTTCATTTCATTTTGTTGATTGTTGCCTTTATTTGTCTATGCTTCAAAGGAAAAGCATGGAAGTTACTCCAGAATCAAGTGCAAAAAGCTAATTTTCCTCATGTATAACAGCGAGGAATATATTGCAAACAATCTATGGAACACCAAAGGAGAACGCCGACTTTCTTATCTCGCCAATGGACATCTTCAAGCTACAGTTCCGCCAAAACCAACAACACCCGTACCATCCAACGGCTTCTTTGACACATTCACTATTACTGCTTTAGAAGATGTTCTTTTTGTTTTATATCCTAGAGAACACTCATAAAAACAGTAGCTTCACAGAATTTACCTTTTTAAGGTAATCAAACATATCTTAATATCCTACTGAGGAAAGGCATCTCATAGGTTTCTTTTGTTCACTATTTCAGTACTATTGGTTTTATGATGGCCATGAAAAATTGAATGAACCGCCTTTTCCAAAGCAGGCAAAAATCATAAATGATCAGGCATTTTTAGACTGATTCTTCACGTGTAATCATAAATTTTAAACGCTTCTCCTGCAACATCGGGTAAGCCTTTTACAAAGAAACTTTAAAACTGGTGGTGATGGAGTGAAGTCAATTATATACACATGTGAAGCTAGTGTGTTTTATTATATATATTACTTGGTAATTATCAGGAGCTATCAGAAATGTCAACAAGTGGATGGTATGTAACATATAAGATAGATAAAAAGTTACTTCTTAGAGAGTAAACCTTCAGAGCCAATAAGGTTTTATCTGAGGTGCAGAAATTGCATCCCTGCATTGTTGATTCGTAATCCTCGTGCGATCCCCTCCCCCACGCATAGTCCCGACGATCATCGGTTTGTTATTTCCGTCTCAGTCAGTTGTAACATTGGTTCACAAGGAAAATCGAAAAGCTTTTCCATCAGTATTAACACGATCACAAAAGTGTATGTTCAATGGGGTCAGTAAACTTTACTGACTACATATAATTCAACACGAAAGGATTCAGGATGGTAACATTGCATCTATCGGTAATGTGCTTAGCTGCTATTCACATGTGAACGGAGGAATGTTGTCTCCGTTAACATATATACAAGCCGAATGCTTGTTCACGATATACTCTGGAAAAATGAAGCGCAACATTTTGAGAGCGAACACTCCTTGTCACTTGACTCGTTTTCCATACAATCACAAAACGCGTGAATAGTATTATTATGGCTGTTATACAATGATACATGATGATATATACACATTTTTGTGAAGATCATACCGTTTACCTCCTTTAAGGTTCATAAAGATTCACAAGTAGTAACTTCGTAAGATAACCCATTTCAATCGATTTTTCGCAGTAATATTCCACCTGCACACATGCATGTTTTCCTGATTAGGTTTGTTCATAAATATTCGTGATACACCAACTGAACGGAAAATTAGGATTTCTAAAGTTCGAATTTCAATAGTTTGGAATTCAGGGGAAACAACTTAAGTCTAACGAATTCTATTTGATTTCAGAGGATTACAGAAGACGGACGCCGTTGCATTCTGTTGGAGCATTCAATCCTTTGGATTTGATTTCTTTTCTCATTTATTGGATACACCCATTTTTTGCCATCTACTCAAAATTTCTGGTTTGAGTGGGGCACAAAAATTACGGGTCACGGAAAAACCCAAAAGTCGAAACGGCTGTTCATTGCTCATTGTTGATCATTGCAGACAGATCATTAACAAGTAACTTCAACCAACTACTTTGTTCCAGTGCAAATGTAAGCCGCTTTTCTAACAATGTTTCCTCCTAGTATCAGGACATTAATCACATCGAAATAAGGGAAAAGATCGAATTTTGTTGAGAACCTAATCTGCGCATGAATATCATCTAGGAATTTGTACGATATGACTTTGAATAGTTGAGGTGCAAAAGCAGGCAAATAGCTCATATGCTAAGTGGTAGAATGCGTGTGCTTCTGCATTATGGGTAGGTGCCTAACTAGGAACTTATATCAGTTGTTCAGTGTGGCTTTGTATCTCGAATGGTACAGCATTCGTTAAACCACGTTTTCGGTCGAGTTCATGCACCAGTTCAAGCACTACGAAAATTTAGTTTATACCTTGATAGGTACAGCGTCATGTTCCTCCTAAAGAGCTCGGAAGAATGCAACTCGGAGAAAACGAAGCAAATAAATTTCTTAGTATCGAGAGTTTGACCCAAATGATGAATCAAACAACAATGCTTAGTTCCTTATTTTGAAAACCGGTAAAACAACGCCAATAAAGTACACTGAGAGTAAGAATTACAAATTTGAATCAAAATTGTGAATTTTGATGCTTGGGATCGCAAATAATATTTATTGGTGAGTGCGAAAACGTGATCAACATAGCGTTAGAGTATAAGCTTGATGATACTCAGACTGGTGAAGAAAACTGTTATCCTTCACAACTTGAGATAGTGCACAAGATTCATTTGTTACGAACCAAACGGAAAGGACTTCACGAAGCAGAACCATATTTGAAAACGGTTATAGGGGAAGTTCGATACCAAGAAAAATCTCGGTCTATTGCGAAGATCATTATGAAACTTGGGGTTGTGGCAGACATTGGAAAGGGTTTCAATTTTTGGTTTTCTGGGAAGACAATCAGAAACAAAGTCAGAAGTGACACGAAGATGTTGTATACATTGGACAATATGTTTAACTCACTTACCACCTCAATTGGAAAGGGAGAAACTGCATCAGCTAAAGAAATCCCACAGATTGTTTGATGTAGGCACATGCAGGTTTAAGTGATTAGGAATAAATTGCTGCTTCAGTTTTAGATCTCAAGAGGTAGCAACACGAATGGTCATAAACGATTTTGGACAAGGTGGTTGGTGTGACACACGTGAAAGCTTCAAATCGGGCCTCCAAGCTGTGGTCTGTATTCGACTGTGATCAAAACGCAATGTTAATATAAAATAATCTCAATATTAGAACCGCGCAAAAAAGACACTATTAGGCATTCGCGTGCTCATTTTTTACGGTTCGATAAGCTTATGAGCAGTATGTTGCTGACAATTCAATTATTCTGTCTCAAATATAACTAATTTTTTAACAAATACCGGAATCCATGAACCTATACTGTGATTTTGATACATCTTTTCTAATAATTAGCCATCATAAACACATCGGATAATAGCAGTTCTGTCCACATAATGGTCTTCAGCTATACATCATTTGTACACTGATAAAAAGGTGCAATGTAATAAGAAGCGTGAGATATTTGTACAAGACCGTCCGGAGGATTTACTTTACAGGCTGTTCACGCTTCAGATTGATTAACAGTATGATCAGCTTGCATCGTTTGATCGAACTTGTGCGACAGCTTGACCTTTGTCAGACTTCTTGCTCTAAACGCCTGATGATTTGATGCTCATTCATGGCAATAAATTGGTATGGTACGGCATCATTCAATAACAGATATCTGCGATATTATCCAACTACCCTGTTGCTTCCATTAGTCAAAAACCGTAGAAATGTAAAACTTCTCGATTTCGATGGAGGTGATTGGCGCATTATTTGTGAGAAAACGAAACTTTAGTGGGAATCATAAGATTTGACTGGTACATTCGACTCATCTGGATGGTAATTATGTTGGGAGCAATCAGACCAGTTGTTTTAACATGAAGTGTGGGACGTTGGTAGTCAGATTGCATTTGCAATTTGCCTCCAACACATGTCCTACCTATTCGAAGTAGCCAATTTATCGTGAACGCAGGAAAACAGTTTTCAACTGCATTTCAATCCGGTATTTTAGACACGTTTAAACTTCATCTGACTTGAAAACATCCCAAAGCAGGAGCCTTACAAATGCAAGAAATTATATATGATGAGGTTCGCAAAAAGAATACTACCATCCTCGTAAGAAATAGGAACTTAAGCCCATCTCAGAAAACTATAACTTTTTGAGAATGCATACCGAGAGTAACAGTCATCGAAGCCTTGCTTGATCAGCGCAAAAATTACCCTGTCCAGAGTGCCATTTACGTTTGCCCAACAATAAGGCTCTCAGCATCTAACTACCACCCAAGCCAGTTAGCGAAGTAATTGTTCAGTTTTTATGACCGGAAAAATGAATTCCTATGGAAAACTACACCGATAAATCAGCTTAATCAACCTGATGTATTGTTCATAAGCCATCAGCAAAATAAACCAGAAGACAAATAGACTGGTAACTCTCTCTCTCTCTCTATATATATATATATATCCAGTTACCTGTCTATTTAGGTTCCGCTTTATTTCAGCGTTAGTTTATGAGCAATACATCAGGAATATACATGGTACTGTTAAATTACGATAAATGTTTATTCGGAGGTATAAGCAGGAATAAATGGATACGTTAGTAGCGCGAGAGTGCCAAACAGATAGGTCGGGATCGTGCCGATGACTGGGGTCGCTNTCAAATTTTCACAAGGAGTGATATGATTAAGGGTTAGTGGTAATACGAGAGAAACGGCTGGTGATTGCCAAAAAGCGGCTCATCATAATGAAATCTTTTTTAAGTAGGCCAAGAAAAATAACGGACGAATAATAAAGTATGGCTATTAAATAATTCCATTATAAAAAGAACATGTAGTTGAATTCTTCATTCTAAATTACCTCGGCTTGCATATCTGGAAGGATAAGCGACACAGTCTACCAGCACAGGCTAGCACATGAGATGACCACCATGGATCGCTCTCCTNCCAAAGTGACGACTGAGGGTATCAAAAGGATAATCAAGCCGAGAACGACTAAAATCGCATCCGAAGGTTTTAAAAACATTCAGCTGAATACCAGATTGATTCGAGAAATACTTTCATTTAGTCTAAACTATCAGAAAAGAACTTCATATCAGATTGAGATGACTTGAGAGAAGACCACATCATAAGCATATTTAAAGATTTTAGCTAAAGGGGTAGACGGTGAGTTACTTAGGAGTACTGAAAAATGAGTAGGGAGAAGACGAAACACACGGAAGGACTATTCACTGACAGTTTTAAAACTGCCATTTGTTTTCTTTATTTGAATTCTTTTTTTGAAATCTTCTTTAAACGACGACAGTGAGATGGTGAAACAACCACGTCACTGATGAGTTCGGAGATGAAGAGATCGCGGAACGAAATCAAGGGAGAAATAATGATCAAGGAAAATACAGTGAACAAATTTTGCAGAATCGTCTGATAATTTGCAAATGAAGTGTATCAGTGAAGTGTCAGCATTCGATCTGTATCCATTTGACATATACGCAAACTGGAAAGGATTACTGGGAACATTTATATCAAAGTACAAACGGGTGAGAAGAGATTGCTCCACTAGTCCATAGGACTGATGGCGATGAGAATAAGAGTATAAATAGATTGCTAGATGAAGATGATCTAGGAATGGGAACAAAGGTGACTTTATGTGAGTGGTTAAGCTTCATATTTGAGCATGGACAAGGATGGACCATCTAGGCCAACTGCAATAGTAATTTTTGTTTATAGGAGGTAGACCTCCTCTTGGGGATAGGACTTTTGTCAGCACTCTGTGAAGTAGTGAATAAAAAATCGTTTTAATGGTAGATGTATGCGTCAATAAAACTGTTTATGTCAACAGTTTTGTTTGACGACCATTTCTTCTGTCCGCACACAGCAATTCTATCCCTAGCTACTTCATCCTGTTTTAACGACTGCCAGAGCCAGATGTGCAAATGTAGTATTCAGTCTTTTAACATTTGCTCGAATTTTCACGACCGGTTGTTTGACAGTAGTTGTTTAGTCCATATGAAAATTTGATTCGTTGTGTCGTGTTAAATTCTTTTTGGAATTTATTGGCAAATCAATACATGCCCTCCAGTTTTGGGTTTTCAATGACAGCTTCATGCAGTTGATCTCAAATGTATTACTAATTTTCTCATTGTTCTTCCAACGGTTACAAAACTAACATTGCAGCTAATCCACCCTGACTATCCTTGCTATCCGTTGTTTTCCCATCACTCTGATTTGATGAGATCTGCACTGCTGTCTTTCTGGAGAAATCCCTTGGATTATGCGATAAATTGTGCGTCTGGTTACATGGGAGAACCTACACAAGATAGGGACGGAGATACCAAAATTGTGCGTCTGTTTAGTAGGTAGCCTCCCTGTTTAGCTGTAAACCGAGAGATCTTGGATAGTTCATCCGATTTCGGAATGGTGACAATACCAATTACTTATTTAACAAGCTCTACAACTTAAGGTCGACATTTCAAGGCCAATTTACATATTTTTGGGATATAACTTCACTATCTCCATTGCGAGAGATTTTAATTGAGGTGTTTACAGTCACGTTATATTTCAATCGAATAATAATATAAAATAACCATTTATATGCAGACCTACTAAGGACCTCAGATAAATAGAACTGATTTCTATACTACTTGGATTGACCACAATAAACACCATCGCGGAACAGAAACGATCGATGAAAATAAATGAATTTTCACGTTATTATGCACCACACATTTGCTTAGTTCAACCCGTGCCTTTCAGACTACTATACGTTTCACGGTAACACTCAAATTTCACCAATTCAACTAAAGAGACAAGAAAATTAGAACCATAAACTTGGAAATAAAAGTATGATCAAATGCTATTTAACCATGTCTATCGATATGAATGTAAGGCATTGAAACTTAAATTCATTCTACATCTAGGGTCCTGTGGTATGAGTTCAATCAATACCTATAAATTAGAGAACTGGAATAAAATGTGTTTTGATCAACGTTTCTAAACAATTTGGTGAATGTTTTATGTTAGGTTTATCAGTAAAAATGTAATGAATATATTAAAGTTGAAGCAACAGTCTCAGTAAGTCACCTGAATTGAGTTGTGCTGACAACTATGATGTTGTTGGTGAACGTTTCAATTATCCCAACGGTTTCAAAATAGACCAGCTATCTAATCTAGGTGAAACACTTGTAGGATTTCCTTGTTTGACAAACTGAAGGCAACTCATCATTTTGTTAAATTCTTGGCTGTAATAAATACAATTAAGGGTAAACATGATCGGTTTCAATGTCTGTGTAACGGTTAAGTTGCATATCACACCATTTATCTACCGACTCTTGTTGGCCAATGTGATTCGCAATGAGACAGGTTTAGCTAGTGTATACGGATGTTAATCATTCATCTCACAACAGTTTTCTCCATCCAGTTCTTGTTGCATGTTACGCTGACACATTTCATGTTTCGATTGTATCTGCTCGCACCAGATGGCAGTAAAACGGGTAGACAATAATAACCCCCCGGGAGAGTTATCAATCCCGGAACAAGTCAGTGTTGTCGCGGTCAATCTGCTGAAACTCAGTTTCCTAACTCTCTATTTCACTATAACCAACCGTAACAATAAACAAAATCGATAGTAATTCATAAATCACGCATGACGTATCGAAGTTACATGCTAAGAGTAGAGTGTAGGTTTTCTTTAAGATCCCGATTTTGGGTACTGGGGATAAATACAATGGTGAATATCATTCAACAATAGTTAGTGCTATTAAAGTACGAGGCGCTTGAACTGGATATCAGTGATTCGGCTACATGAATTTCAGGCGTGTATATATCTCCCAAAAGAACAACTTTGAGAAAAAACGTTACAACTCAGTTTCAAGTATTGATAACCATCGTTTTTATGAATAAAACTATGGAGATAGTTTAACAAATAATCATGGAACAGTGTGAAACAGTTTTCGATATGACCGCATTTGAAACAGTCTGTGGATCACCTGAGCAATCAGTGAACTATATTAAGTACATTAAAAAAAACTTCAACTTCCTCTATCTGTTACAAAATAACATCGAAAAAGCAGAGCTTATTATGAACCAACAATTTACAATAGATTTTATTGAACATTTTCTCTATTCATCATTCGCGTCGACGTTAAAATATTGCATATCATAATTGGATAATCATTGCTGTCGTCGGAATGACACCATGACAAAATGGATGAGAAATTCTTAAAAATTAACTGCCACCTATCGCGCTATAACACACTTGGCAGTTGGATCAACTGACAAGTCAATTCAAATAAGCTTAAAAATGCTTTTGTTTCACAAACTTCATCACAAATTGCAAACAATTAAATTATTGTGACTCGATGAGTACACATTCAACAGCTGAAATTAACGTTCACAGAAGAGTCTTTATATGGAAGCGCACAACATAAAATTCGTCCACGGTTATTAATAAATGATCTCGACGTTATCTGAATAAACAACACACTCTTGACCTTCAAATATATAACCGTTCATTATGTTCCTTCACCATTTAAATGCTTTCATTACCAATTGGAAACCAATATAACCTGTAGCAAGTATGCTGCATTTTATCTATATTCCAATGGTTTAAACGTCAAAGCTTATTATCGCAAAGCGGTGAGACGGTCATGTATCAGGATGACCCAGCACCCTTTACCTAGACCAATGAAGCAGACTATTCCCATTTCGGAAGAGCAGTTTTATTTATGGAGTCTATCGATCAGGTGAGAGGAAAGACTGTACTTGGGTATTTAATTCATAATTAAAGTCTTCCTACTGAGATAGGCGATTGGCAACGTGCCCCTTACATCTATCCAAACGCGTTGAATTAGGAGACTAGTAGCTATCATCCGGCACTCAATGGGCTCTTTAAACTTCTCAAGATTCTGGGCTCCACATAAGGGTAAGGTTACCTTTAGTTACTTCCAACCCTTAAAGTTGCTCATTTAACCACCAGTACAAGTCAGCTAATATGCTTCAAAATGGCTCGGTATGCAGCTTATAAGTCTTCGTTTATTTAAAAAATGAACATATGATTCGGAAATGTTAAGTATATTAGCATGAGATAGGCACTGTTTGTGCATTTCTATGTAATTAGCACTAGAAATACTCGCATTTCAGTTGCACGTTGAAGCCCTTAAAGTTATAAATATTTACAAACGCATATATGTGCATCAATATAAATCGTTAGAACGGATAGAAGACAAATACTGTGAGATTTTTAGATTTCTTTTAATCTTTTCAGTTGTTACAACGTGAAACAATCTGGTATTTATACAAGCAAGTTTTGCTAACAACAATGGTGCACCGGACAATAGTCAGGGAAGCGGGGTAGAGGGTGGGGTGGGAAATCAGTTTCATGGCAGTCGGACCGATGGTGTAAGAAACATTTGTATGCATAAAATTGGCTTATGTAACTTAGCATCGTTTCGCTAAATCCTACGGGTTCATGTTACGTAATAAGAGATTGGACGACAGTTGTGCATCAAAAATGTGTCCAGTTGTCATGAGAGGTTTTGCGGTTGATGACCCTGAATTTCTCTTATCAGTTTGACCTATAACACTTTCTTGCGTCATTGATTGTAGTAATCACTTGAGAATGTTTTCAGACGTCCGCTGTGACAGGGGCCGATTCGTTCTGGCGATGTGTCACCGCAACTGATGGTGAACTGGTAGACAATATGGGAAGCACAATTGTACGGTTGTTTCTGTTTTCNCAAACGGAGTCTTTTGGTATACGGTATCAATCTAAGCTGTGCTGCAGAAAATGTTCCATACAATGCCGCCTTGAGCTTTTGATGCACATCGTTCATTATATGATCACCTTTGAAGGCGAGTCCGAAGAAGACGCTATTCTTCGGTAGTTCTCAGACGGAATCAACCGGTGTCTTTTGCCTGCTATGCACATCAATTTCTCTGGGTAACCATTATCCAGTAGCGTCCTGCATAGAAAGGCTTCTTCTTCATGAAGACTGTCAGGGGAGCAAATATTTCTGACACAATGGAACAGAACTCTCACCAGATTTCTTTTGTGTCACTAGCAAATTTTAGGTTTTTTCCCTCCATGTATTCTTCCGGTAGACGGATCTTAATAGGGTGTCATCTGATCGCCTCCTGACCTTATAAAAATATAAAAAATTCAAACAACTATTCTTTTCCCCTTCACGAAAACACAGAGGTTTGGGTGGATGGTAATAAATAGTGTTAAAATGGTGCTAAAATGACCAGAGTAAATAAGAATTAAAATATCATCAACATAAAGTTTGTAGAAAACAGCCATTGAAATATTTTCATTCAAACGTCTTTCAACCAATACAAGAAATACATTAGCTAATATTGGTTCCAGAGGACTGCCCAATGCTACACCGTCAATTTGTTTGTACGCTGTTTCTTCAAATTCAAAACGTGCTCTCTCTATGCAAACGATGACAAGATCTTTTATATATGTTTTAATTTTCAAAACACAGCGATGTCGGTACAGTCGCTGTGTTTTCAAAATTAAAACGTATATAAAACATATCACATGGGGCATCGATTTTTCGATGCACTCCGAACGTTTTTCGGATCTGACACAATGAATAAGATTTTTTAAATAATCAATGGGAATAGGAAGATGAATATTCATTGAAGAGATAAAGTCACATAAAAGTCCACTCTTTCGTGGAGAGGAACATTTGTAAGAAGGGAATCAACATCAATGGAAAACATCTTGGGAGAAGATGAATTAAAATGTCTGACAAATTTGCGAGTTCAAAAGAATCTTTAATACCGTGAGGCGTTAGACGTTTACCAATAGGTTCCATAATGTCGACCAACCATCGGGCCACTTTGGGATATGATGATTTCTGCGTGGGGTTTGAGTGGGGTAGCGGCTTTTTAATTTTGGGTGAAGCTCTCATCTGGGGTGTCTCTGTTTCAAGTGGTTTCAGATTTTTCATTGAACATCAGAAATGTAGCCATGTCATAGCAGAATGTAAAGCTTTCGGGTAATCATTTTTTTCCGTGAAGATGTTGTTATTAGGCGCGAATCCACTTTGAGTTTGCTCTAATCCAACAATATTTCGTTTATTTTTTTATTAGTTTTCTTTGGTAATAATAACACACAGAAATACTTATGGACGCGTCATCTTCGTCTGACAAAGTAGTTCATTGTGCCACTGCCGGAATATGGAAACCATCTACATATAACCAGCGAGCATTTTTGCTTTGTATCGATTGTTGCATGTCTGACCTTGGGCAACATCCACTTGTGTGAAACTAGTAAATCACATCATTCATATTAAATGATTGAGATTATGTGACCAATAATCCTGAATGTCAAACCATTGCTATCATTTATTATGAAGCGATCTCTGACGCTCGAATTTGTAAGGTTAATAGGACCAGTTTAATCCCGGTTTCGTTACCGCTTAGTCCTCTGATATGCGCGTGTGAGTCTCATGGTCAAATGACATAATTAGAACACCCATTTTCTGAATGACACACATCATGATACAGTAAAAATTATGAATTTTGATTTCACCGAGGAGCGCGAAATTCCACTTTCCATCCACAAGTATACGCCGAAAAGTGATTCCAATAAAAGCTTATCCCACAAAACAAAGAAGGCTTGTGAGAATCAGTCAACTGTAATCAACTCAGACAGGTGACGAAGTGAATGTTAGAATAGGCTAGAAAGAACGACGATTTCGTTCGTTACTCTTCCCTTTGTTCTGCGATCATACTGTGGGAATCACACAAATTTATAAAGGACTGATAAAAAATACCCGATTTTGTCAACAACTGATGTTATTACGAGATCCAATTTTGTACAGGATGAAAAAATGGCTCATAACGAATATCCTTGGTTTGGGTATGAACTAAATGTTCACACTTAGTGATTGCAAAAGCTTATCGCTATGTGACTGTGTATTCATTTTATGATGGCAAGTTAGTACTCCAATGCTTACTTAGCTGACGTATTACCTAAAAGTTTGAGGAAACGTCTGATGAGATAAATGGATTACATATGAGAAACGTTTGTATTGTTTATTTCCAATACAACTCTGGTTTGCACATGAGGCTGTTAACCGTGCAATCGCAGTTTTTCATAGGTTTCGTGATAGAGTTTAACCAGATGAGGCAATATTGTATTTTGGGATATATTTTGAAATAGGAGAAACGAGGGGAAGAAATAAAATTTAGCGAGTTTATGCTGCTGCAAAACGATGGTTCTCCAACGATTCAATTAGAACCTGCAAAATGATCGGTCTAGGTCATGATCGCCGTTGCAAAATTATCGGTCAGCAATGATCTAATGAAAATTTCATGTTTCAAAACATGTACTCTCATGCGGGTCTTTACTCTGGTTGTCTTGAACAAAACGAGAAGAGAGCTTTCTTAGGCATTCACATATCTTTTGTATAACCACTATATCACTTGGTGAATTAGAACGGCAGGAAGATCTAATTCTGTGGGCATATAACTTGATGACGCACTAGCAAGTATTCTGTGAAGGACTTTCATGGGCTGCACCCATAAAACCGTGGATATTAGTTCGATGAGCAAGTTCTGTGAACTTCCGAATCCACAAATTGCACTGTCTTCAACTGCTTTTACAAACCACAATCTGCATGATATAAATTATGACAACGATGAGTCCCTATTTAGGAAAATAAATCGTGTAAAGCTTCAAACAACACAATGGTGGAAGAGTGCTTGTGAGACTCGCGATCTAGTACAACGAATATGCTTAGTAATAATTAAGAAGTAAAGAAGCAATTAATTTTTCAACTTCCAAAAATCGATAATTAAAGAATTTTGACCAATGAAATATGCATTTGATTTTTATTTGTATTTTGAGACACCTTTTAATCACTCGTTTCTGTTCTCATAAATTGTGGCTTATCAAATATGAACTTATAAATTGAGGGTGTCTTAAGCAGTAGATCCATGGTCATCTTTGGTTAGGGATAGCTGCCGTCAGCATAAAAACTATCATAAATACGATGTTCGCTGTATAGCGATTTAATATAATCTTAAAACTGCAGAGTTCAGAGTTGATTTGCTTTTTTATTATACTTGGTGAACAACTGTTTGGCTTGCAGGTGCTATAACAAATACTTTCATATTTTTACTGAAACACATAAGCAATCGACAAAAGTAAAAACAGTCTCATTCACGTAAAAACTGCCTGGAATATCTTAAAACCAGCTCGTTTTGGCATACCCGTACACAAGTGCTTTCCAAAATCACGACATATCTCTTCTAACCAACCACAATAAGCCTCGCTTGACGATAGGTGTTAAAAAACCAAAACAGAAGATCAGTTTTCCAATATTTTTGATACGATTTTGATCAATTCAACGAAGCAACCAATAAATGTGCCAACATCACGCATAACCAAAGAAAGACTCCTAGAACCACCAAAGCTACTGTTTTGATCTAGATGCTTTCATTTTATTAATTGGTAGCTCAAGGTTACGACATCTATTAGGATTCTCAGTATGGAATCTATGCTATATTTCCTATCTTGCGATGAGCCTTCAGTTTAAATTGTCGGTTGGTTTGATAGTGAAGAAAATCTAGGAGCCGTCACGTTCAATGCAAAGGTCATGTTCAACTGTGAATATTTACACAAAACGAATCATCATTATGCTGAAACCGAAACACCTTTGAACCTCTAAAAGATCATGACCAGCATTTCATATTTCTGTTGTCCCATTTCTGGCTTTTCAGGAATGTACCGGAGATTTTTGGTGAATGCAACATATGCCACATCATAAACTAAAGTAAAAATCAATATTAATCTTGCATTCTCAAATCGATTGCTTAGACTTAACTTCGTTACTCATTGTAGATTAGTTGTTTGTTTTACTTATATCACCGTACTGATCTGATTGGAGAACTTTGTATGAATTAGAATAAAAATGAACAAAAATATCTGACTGAAGGCATTAAATTTTAAAATGAGTACGTGCTACATTCTGTTCTATGATAATTAGCTCTTGTTTTCTATTCCTTGTCATGTGGATGTTTGAGTTGGTTAAAAACGGACTGAAACCTCTTCTTTTGTATAATCGACTTGCAAATTCATGTCGCTATCAAAGGAAAGAAGTAGTTCCATTGAATTTTGATCTATAACTAGCAAATTGTTGGGGAAAGATTATTGGATAATACAGAAACATCAGTAGTGGTTAATTTCATAAGTCTAGGCCTGATAGCTATTTTTTGAGGGAAGGGAACATCGAAGCAAACTCTAAGCGATGAAGTGAATATCCCCGACTTGAACTAGTTGACAAATTAGTAGCACACATGCGCACTATGGCAATTGATTGGAGTTCAGTAGCTGAATGAAGTCACCACTATGCTCCGAGGAAAGTATAGTGGGGTCCGGTGAAGAGAATGGATGCTGTCCTAATATAAATTCATTATTATTGAAATGAAACATGCGTTACTCATTTAGTCATACCATTATTACTGTTATTGCTGAAATTGTTCTGCTGAAAAGAAAACGTGGGAAATTTCAGTGGTACTTCTTTCACCATCATCTACGTTGTCGGCATATCTAGTTGATTCACATAAAGCTATAACATTGGGATAACATCCAATAAATCAGCTGCATACTTATAATAGTTGGTCCATCTCACCATTAGCGCAGAACCTCTCATGGGAAAACCCTTTACCGGGAGTCGAGCGATATAAATCAAGGGATCAACGGGTTGTTTCTTCGCTTGTACAAACAACGAAAGTCACTTAAACCGGACCGACTACCCCATTAGCACTCAAACCCCAAGTCCTCAGGACAGCATTTCTGTGAACGTACAGTACTGTGACTGGGCATTGTCCGCTGTACGAGGGTAGAAACTCCTTTATTTTCAGCGCTTTATAGGATTTTGTGTGCTTTTGTTATTTATTTATTATCTACCTTTGACTACTCATTACATGTGCGCGTCTATCGTGAACCGTGACGATTTGGACTGAAAAATCCCTTAGCGAAGTTTAACTTCTCCGCTTTAAGGACCAATGCCAACTGAATGAGACTCACACATGGAAGTTCTGACCAAGTTACATAATTTATTTACCAGCTGCTTCTCTTTTTATTCTTCCCGTTTTTGTTTCGATAAAACTCGTCGTCTACCCGTATGATTATGCGATGCGAATAATCCGCTCATACTTTGAGATGAACTCAAAATAAAGGTTTGGAGAAGGACAAAAGCAGAAAGTGGAAAACTTTGAGAGGGGCACAAAAACCTACATCGTGATTCCTTCATCATCTAAATACACATCTATTCAGCGTGAATGATATGATTGCGAGATAGTTGGATATCAGAAAAATAGTAAACACTGACCAAATGTCAAATGTATTGAAGCTGCCGGAAGTAAATATCATCCCCATATCTCAAACAGGTTCTCTCTACTGTAATGAACTTACTGTCATTAGCCATGGCGCCTCAGAAGAAATCAAATAGGAAAATCTGTGTTTGTCAGTCGCCATCAGATTTGCTGTAGATCAAAAAACCTGCCGGTGGGGCGCGTCAAGGTTGCATATAGCTTAGGAAGATCAGAATCGAGAATGAAGTACAGATTCCGGTAAGCAGTATTGAATTAGAACGAAAGAATATTACGAATTCCTCGTCCTTGTTTCAACTACGAAGTACTTTAGTGATAATTGACGACGGTGATTTCCAAAACATTTAGAAGGAAATGAGGTTGGATCGGTAGTGTTGCTATATACTCTTCTTAGCAGCAGTTGAGATAGATGATAGTTCCCTGGTGATCAAAAGCAAATACATGTCTAAGAAACAATGATGGGAATAGTTCCTTAGGAGAAAATAAAATATGTAGGGACCACGGTCATTTATCATCCAGACGTGGTAAACATTTCTCTCAAGAATACACAAATACGATAGCTATCTAATTCTGGCAACTCGGTTGGAGGAAGTCGTCTTCTTTGACCGAAGTTTCAGTTCCAAGCCCACTAGTTTTAACCAGACGAATGAAACGGGAAATTTATTTGGGATGAGGCACGTGCAACACGCTTACCGGTACAAAACAAATCGATTCCGCTAAATACATTTGCAGGAGAACATGTCTAAATTCTCCCATAGTAAACCAAGAAACGTTTTTTATAATAAAACTACTTGCACTCCACTCTTTAACATTCTTAGTATTTCAAACATAAATGAAAAACCCGGATATGATCGAAACCAGTTTTGTAAATTACCTACAGATAGATGCCAGAATTAGTACATGGTTTAGATGGAACTGATAAATGAGACGTGGAACGGGTCAATGTTTATACATGAAACACAATGCTTTGCTTGTCATTACACATTTTAAACAAAGGCTGAACCGAGATAAGCTTTTGTCTCATTCCACGGGTTTTTATTGGTAAGCGACAACGTCGGAATCACTCACTGGCAGTCATAATGATTGCATCCAGCTGACTGTCAACTATGATGGAACTTTTAGCACACACTGTGCAAATAAAGTCAATATAATCAATTTAGCGTGAACATTTATCCCGATTATTATTGAATGTTTTTATGAATTCACTCATATTGGACAAATTTGTTTTCCTACAAAACTCGTTATCGAGGAATGACGAACAAAATCAGCATTTCCATCTAAACTTAAAACAAAAACTCGGCGACTACAAAACTTTTTCGAACATGCGTTGCTTTGTTTTTTTCTAATAACGAAAAAATGTGGGATGTTTTCCTGATAACTACAGGTATGATTACTGTAGCTAGATGAAGAAACGCATATTGATCTTAGGGGATTTCTTAAACATTAGAGCAGTTTTTGAGAGTACTATTTGGCATACTAATTATTTAATCATTTTCTGTTTTTTACAGGGCTTAAACCTAATCATATCCAACTCGGTATTCTTTGCAAATGTAGATTGTTCCCTTTGGCCCTCCTGTTTTACTGCATTTCTTCTTTCAAATAGCATGCAATACTTGCACAACTAGATCCTTGATTGAACGGATGATGAACCACGAGAAGAGTGAATAAACTCTAAAACCAATGAAATTAGTTACCAATGCAGTATTTATATCCGAAACCAAAGTAACTTCCACCATTAAAGTAATCACTATTCTAAACCCCAAGACTAACCATTAGCTTGGATGACCGAAAAATGTCCACATGATGTACAGTTGAAGAACGAAAAATAAACAGATCTCACATTTTTAGAATTTTCTATTTGATTTTGTTTTACCTAATACAAATTTGTTTTCTGAACCTGCCGTGCACCATTGATCCATTACATGACATAGATTCCATTTTTACCAGCTGGAACAAAATTGCACACTAAAACATGATCTTACAAAACCGGAATGATAGAATCGTTGTGACTTCGATAGAAGAAAACAATAGTTTAGAGTAAAACGGTGGGTACATTATTTTTTTTATTGCGATTGATATTCTAAAACGCTCAATGATTAACCATTTGGCAACACAAATTATTGATTTTCTACCGCTTTACTCTTCCTTACAGCTCTAGTATGGCGTGTTTCCTTGAGATCTGTTGCTGATCTAGCGAAGAAAAAAAGCTAATTAAAAACTGACAATTGAAAAGGAAATATACTTGCAGGTAAAGAAACATTTTTGCTGAATCTAATATTTTTTTAGAATAAATAATTCGCATTACGTCGAGTGGCAATAATCAAAAGGGAAGTATATTCATAGAGGACAGTATGTCTTTTCATAAGGTTTAGCTTTTCATTGGCTTTGTCAGTAATCACAAGAACCACTCCCGCATCACCGAATAAGATCATTTCGATTGCTGCAGCAAAACCGGTCATCGTCCTATTCAGACCCGTAAATAAGTCTTGTTCTAATAATATTCCGCGTTGCTGAATGAGGTGGTATGAACAAGAAATTCTGTTCACTTTCTATGGTATGGATTTTCCTTTCATTCTAAATATAAGTAAGGAGATATTGTTACATGAACTAGAACAAGGTTTATCAGATCCAATTGTTTCCGATTCAGCTGCCTCTTTTTGTTTCACTCATCATAATCTCCGGTGGCAAATAATTAACTTCAAAGACATAGTAGAAAGGCTTTTGAGTTTCTTCCGTATGAAATTGATCACAGGACATCAAGTTACCGGAACTTAAAAATGAATAACACACAAACAAAGGATTCTGCTCTATTTCGACTAATTCAACAACCAGTGTCTTGGTGGGTTTGATTTGAAAAAAGCATTCGATGTGAGGTGAAACTCCGAAAGTTAGTTGAAAATTCTGGAAGAGATGCTTTCTGCGGATTATCGCTCTAGCTATGAATACAATCGAGTGCATATTTTTTTCGGGAAGAATCTGGCTATAAATTATTAAACAATAAATAAGTGTATTTTACACCATTTTTATTTATTGAGTCAACCTTCAGGAACAGTATTATAGCCATACAAAAACTGCTTGACAAGATGGGTGGAGGTGGAGCGGTTAGGATTGAGGACTTTTGGGTCAACACTTTGATAACCTTAAACACTTTACTATCACGACCCATTGCTGATAAAACAAAAATAACAGCTGTGGTAAATTTAACCTGATGCTTACGTTGTCATGCGAATAGCTACTTCAATTTAAGTGTACTGTCTATGATAAATAGAAGAAAAAAATTGCTCACATTCCTTTAATTGTTCCTACTTATACATATAAGCATTCCGCTCCATAAAACTGCCAAACACCTATTATTCACTGTATAACAACTGCATAACGTGAGAACGGAATAGCAATTGGGAACTGATCATATTTTTCAACTAACCTGAACACGGTGTGACATCCATTATCAGGGTATAAAAACATGTTTTGAAATGCAAATATTCTAGCACCGAGTATGAGCAGTTTTGTCCGTCATTGTTTAAATAGTACTACTTACTTTTACGTATTGTTCATTCGTGCAAGGATCGTTACAAGCAAATCCTTGAACATGGAATTTTCATAATTTGTTTCTTGATACATCACATCCTCGTTGGGTCTAATGCCAATATTTAATTTTTCGATTACTTCCAGTTTAACTACCAAAGTTCATGAATGATAACAAAGTAAAGTCCGTTATCGAAACCAAGCCTCCAGATTTTGAGCTATCACCTGTAATCACTGTGATGAGCCTTTAAGCAGATGTTCACAGTACATCAGTCAGATTGCTGAAAAAGGAAACCATAAAGAAATTGCAATGTTTTACATCGCCTGAACTTGAAAACTTATCAAACTGTAGTAGTACGAAGTCGAGAATCGGGAGCATTGGTTCATGAAAGTATTCTGTATTATCTGCAAAACGACCGACTAAGGTCTGAGATAAGCTCTCTGCAAAAGAGGGACTGATGAATCCCTGGCGTGATACGCAAAATCTCAACTGCGTAAAACCTTTCCATGTGACATGACANAAAGCAAGCTTCAAACGGACAAGCCATGAAATAGCAACTGTTTCATGGAAAACCTTGCTGCAAGTAAATTAAAGATTTCGTTTCTACATAGCTAGATGAGGCTGAAACTCGGTGCAGCGAGAGCCGTTCAGAACAGAAACGCGACCACTGAAAAGCTGGCTTTAGTTCGTAGGCCTTGGACTAATTTTACATAGACAGAAATTGACATATCATAAACTCAATTTATGGTAGGTGGGCATTCAAAAGCCTATCCTAGGTTCTTCACTACCTCATTGAATAAAATGCTTGAAAAATATGGCAGTATCATTAAAACATTTTATTTCGTAGATAAAGGTTTGCCATTCACCGCTACGCTCCTTCATGAAACAAATACTCAATTAAGTTGTTATTTTTCCCCAGGTAAGTTTTTTATTGTTATCCCTCATCAATATTCTGGCAACTAAAATGTTCGCGTGCTGAAAACATTTGTTTTCAATTAAAAGCGACACATACAAACATTGATGGCGTAGCTACGGGTAGTCCATTAGGTCGAATTGTGGCTAATGTACTTTTACGAATGATTGCGCCACATTTCGCTGACGATATCTCCCAGTTCACATTGTAGGAACATTATATGGGTGATATCTTTTAATTGTACATCTTGAATCTCTTTTGAGAGAGTTTAAATCAATTCATCCTATCCCATGAAGAAGAAACACAAAAGGTAAATTAAAAAGTCGTGGTAAACAAAAAGCAACATGGAATGGTCAGTGTCTGAATTTCTCTAGTTTACTCGCCCGTAGCTTATAAACATCGACTCGAATAAACTCTGTTCCACCAATCCAGAAACACTTGTTCCGCATAAGCACTGCAGGAAGAACACCTAAGGAAAAAGATGCTGTTAAACGGTCACCCCGAAAGATTAATTGATATCCATATTACAGAATCTGAAAAATGTAATCTATCTCCAACTGTTCCCCCAAAATGTCATCCATGTCAATCTGTTTTCCAAGGGACATCTCACTAAAATATTTGTGCCCGGAATATGAAATGGGCTCCAAACCGCACCTTCTTGGCTAATCAATTTCAACTTTTCTCTAATTCTGGAATGGATATGGACCAATTTAAACATGGTTGGCAATTCAGTCTTGTTTTCCATTCACCTACAAGTGTGATGACGCAGGCAGAAGCAGAAACAACCGTCGTTTATCACAACGTTTGGTTAAATACATTCCAAAGTAGTTGGTACAACCGATGACTCAACACAAGCCTGACAGTCAGCTGGTCACTTGGATTCCGAGGTCATCCATTGCAAAACCCGTCATGAAAACCAAACACAATTGATCTGCATCCTCTTTAAAACCCTCACTGCTGAACTAAAATGTAAACGTTTTGACAATTTCTTGTGCGTTTTTAATCAAATGACATCACATTATGTGCACCCAAACGTTGCTGACTCAATCGCTTCACTTCCCGTGGACTGAACGTTGTGTTTTTAATTTTACCAGCACTGATACGTTCACTGATGTCAACCCAATCCGTATTGTCATTTATTTGCTTGTTCCTGTTATGTAAGACATTCAAGAGATGCAATTAGATGTTAACTCAATACACAATATCATAATAGTGTCTCGATCAACAAGTCGAATTCAGATATGCGGAAGTTTCACTTTAATAAATTATCTATTTGGGTGGAAATCAAAATTTTTCACGATCATCCCCATTGAAAAAATAAAAATCCTTTAGTAAAAGAGCAGCTGATATCTCCACGGGATGATAACAAATTTAAAAAAGCATTTTCTCTAAGCAGTGCATTGTGAAATCACGGCAATTTATCATCGTAATTTAAGCAACAAATATCCTCAATGTGCTCTAAAAGGTTAACTAATTCCACCCGAGACTTTGACATGTCTTTAAAACCTCTCAACTTTTAAATGCCTAATCCTAATCATGTTATTACTGCCTGGTTAGGGGAATCTCTTCTTTTTGGCAGAAATTTATTTGCCTTGGTTTTTATTTGTCCTCGAGATTAACTCCTAGTCATTTTCTCATTACGATGACATTGCCTTCCTGCTGTTTCGCTACGGTTATGAATGTTGCTGTTCATAGCTTACTTTCTTGGTCCTATATCCACGTTCTTAGTATGCAGAATACAATCAAAAGCGTTCAACCCCTAAAACCTGACTTTTAAAGTCTTTTAAGGGGTACGCTTTCAATATTTTTTATTCTGACAGTGGTGCCATTCAGATACAGCCTTTTTATTTCCTTTTCCTTCAGTTGTAGGGATGATCAGAGCTACAAAGTCATGTTTAAAATTTTTGTGTCCCAAACCCCGTTGCGCAGTGGCTTTCACGGTGAATCACACTGGCTTCTATTAAAAAATATAATAATCTGCAACTATGCTATGGCAGAAAACTGTACTGGTTTTATTCCAAAGCGTATGGTGCAAAATAACAACGCCTAACATCTTTCCCATGTTCGTTAAAACTCCAGAACTGGATGTTATTTCGTCCTGTACACACAGTATCACTTCAAAGCCCTTGAGACTTCACTTTTGACAGCATAGTTTTTAAACTTGAGGCCTTAATAACTTTCGTCGTTTTGAAAGACATATTGTGCATCTTCCCTCAAAAGATAGGAGGATACAAAAATTAAACCATTGAATGATTTTCAATAGCCAACTGGCATCAACGCCCATCAAACGGTCAGTCGATTCCTATGGACCACATTTGATAATGTTACGGTAGCAAGCTTAGATTACTCCCAACCCGAAAGTTTTCGGTTCGATTCCTGATAGGGACACAAAACGTACGCACTGCTGACGAGTACCAAACAGGACGAAACAGCTGCCCAGTGCTCTTTGTCGGTTATCACAAACATTTTCATCACACTTGATAATCTTCCGACAATTGTTGATGGAATCGTTGGATATGCGAACTCGTGGAATGGACGATTAAATATGTCGGAAGAACGTTTAAATTACACTTTTGATCTTCGTGGAAACACAAATAATTTGTCGAGCATTCAGTCGCGAAATGAAAACAGTAATATGACAAACCCCGTTTTGTGATTAAGGGCCGTTTCCATTTCTAATTCGATCATCATTGACGATTACGTGAATGCGTGTTCAGCCCATTGTGATGAACAGGCAAACAATCAACCCAGTCAGTATACACAATTGGACACAAAATACTGATTGTCAATTTCGGTAATAACGCCTGACTTTTGTGCTTTACCTTTGTTTGCCGTTTCCACACCAATGGTCCATCAACAAGTCTAACAATGTAAAAAAGATCACTGGTGTTGCGATTTGTTGATTGGCCACCAGAAGAGACGGTTTGCATGTTGCTGATAAGTAAAATGTGATGATGAAAGGAAAAACCAATCTGACTGTCCCAGAAAGGAATTGTTCATATCAAGAACGATCTAGACTGAGGAAAATATAGTTCAGTTTTTCCAGATAATTCCTATTAGAGCATACAAATAGAAAATTTGATTGGTTGCGTGAAGACAGAATTTGCACAATGAAACCGCGCTTTGCCTTGGAGGAATAATGCAGGTGAATGTTAGACTCATGTGCTTTCCAACCCAGGCATAACTCAAACATAGTAAAAGCCAACAGTACGCAAACTTTCTCTGATGAATGAAGTGTGAGCCAGTTGGGGCATTTGCGGAAACCTGCCGCTTGGCCACGGAATAAGGTATCATCCTTTAGTTTCTGTGTTCTTGAACTCAAAGCTCATGTAAGGCATTCATACATTTCTTGATTGCCTGGTTGTCGTTCACATTTTGACGTCACCTGGTGAAAGTCAAAATCGCATTATCACTCTTTTGAATGATGAAAACAATTACGCAGTGCTGCACTATTCATTTCTGTAAAAATACCAGTTAGCCTACCCAGGCCTACTCAGGTGGCGATGGTAATGGTTAAGTTACTATCACCGCCAGGCTTTGCACCCTGTGGTCCGAGGTTTGAGCCCGTCCACCGCCACCCAACTTAGGTGGTAGCACTCGTTTTTAGTCGTTTGGTTCCACACCGCACCGAACCTATCGGGGCCTTATGTGGTTAGCCACTCCAAGTCCCGGAGCTTAGGCTGTCGGTTACCATCACTAACAGCAAGTATTCGTGACTGTGGGGTCCACCTCGTCTGCTATTCATCACAAANTAATAAAAATGCACAAACTGCAGTCGAAAAATGTAAAGAAAAATATGGTTGATATTGGGGATTACGAACTGCTGATGTTGGAAATATCCATCTCTCCAAGATGTTTAGTTTTTCTTCATTTGATAGCTGATAAATGGAGATAACTGCCCCCCATTCAGACAGCATGAAACAACATAAGTTCCTATTTCTTGCAATGAAAACCGGAAAGAAAGCAAAGCAATTGTATACGGAGGTAAATACTTCGATCCACTAAGGAAGATAAGTATGAAGAAGTTAATCACCTAGAATACTTAATGAGAAACTTGTGAAATAAAGTGCAGCACTGAATTTCCAAAATCTGAGTGAATTACATCAGTGTTACAATGTTACGGTTGTACTACTACCGGAATTAAAATATATTGACGGTAGTTGTTATAATGCAGCCTAAGTTCGTCCTCCAAAGAGGCATACAACACAGTTGAACTTGTCTTTATCCATCGGTAGGATACCGGCGTCTCCAAATAGACATTTTGCTTTCACGGTTTGATCAGTTTGTCTGTGGGTACACCGCCACCTATCTGGACCGAACCGAGCCGCGGACCCATTCCAGTGTGGGTCTCTTAACCGGTGAACGAATGCCGTTCGGGGAATCAAGGCCAAAGTTAACCCCAACGCCACACACTAAACGCATCGTTCACTTGGTAGACACTGAAGAACATGTAACCGAGAAAAAGGTATTCAAAAATGTTTCTTTACGCGAAAATTCCTATGTTTCTCGTTTGAAGCAGCAACTGCTTTCAAACGATAAAAAACCAGTTGTACGCAGGCAAACAGAAGGAAGTATTTGTCATTATTGCTACGTTCTGATTAAAAATTAGTAACTGTAACACAAACAGTTCGTCAAAGTTTATGCTAATATAACTTCCCCTCATGGAACTTTTCAAATATACCAAACACTCTGAATATCCGACAAATCTAGCTATCAGCGCGGCTAACGTTCCTTCCTATACAAATCGGCTGTAACTAGAAACAACTCAAATTAAATTTGAGGTCTTCATCACAAGAACGTTGTTCAAAATCACGGCAATTTAAATAACTTTACTCAGTTGTTGATTCAAAAATGACCATTTTTCATTCATTCGGAAATTTAGTGCTTTTCAAAAAGTAGTTTTGAAATTTGGTTTAATGTTTCGCGAACTACTGAAAAAAGAAATTGTCGAAAGTAAACTGGTCCAATATCTAACAAAAGGTAAATGTTTATTCAATCTGATCAAACCATGTAGGTATACTCGAAACATTGCTCTCACAAGAGTCGCGATAATATGCACATTGGTTTGCTTTAGTTATTCTTAATGTGAATTAACTCGCGGAGAGCTAGATTGAAAGAGCTCAGAATCACTTATGCAATGCTATGCATTTGTGCTCTTCTATGAGACAATCAGAAGCTCGAAGTGATCCGAATATCCAGATTACTACACATTTTCCCACCAAGCACTAGCCAAAACCTACAATCCTTCAGCCTTGACCCTTATTCCTATAGCCAAAGCCTCCAATGCTTTAGCCATAATCCATAGTCCTTTGGCCTTGGCGGGTGGTCTGACAAAAACTGATGTTTCACAGCGAGCGACCGGGATTCCGGCGTCAATACTTTGTTTTACTTGCTAGTTGTGCTTGACGTTTCATCTTTCACTGGTCTTTCACCATCTGATATTTTTATCCAAATAGTGCTCAAGTGATCTAGAAAACCAGGGGACCAATTTTATTTGTGTTTTACCATGAACCGCATCAGATAATCAGATCTTTCAATACATACGCGGGTGATTTGAAATGACTGGGCACATTTTGCTTAGAAATTTGGTAGAACTGAGAAACCGTTGTCTTGAAACGGTTGCATTTCAAATAGCCGATGATAAATCTTGCTCATACGTCGAATTATTCTTCAAAAATGTTTAAATTAACAAACATTGCTTTATTTTTTGTACTGTCAGCGACATTGGTCGTTTTTCACTTTGAGAAATATTCAATAAAATTTTACAAGGATAAAAGCTCCTCCAAAAAGAAGAGGGCAGTGTAAATACGGATTTGTTTAAAGTGGTTCATTGAACAGTTCCAACACCCTATGCTTGAATGTAGTTTTTTTAGCCAGAAAGGGGAATTAAATTCCACTCACGAAAGTGATTTTAAATTTGATAATGCATTCTTATATTTTTCAGTTAGAAATAATTTTTAGAATCAATTATTTCCTTTTTAGGTTCACCGATTTTATCTTTGGGACATCAAAATCTAAATGTCTTCAAAATATCATCAAATAACGTAGCTTTCCAATAAGAATTATATTTATATAGATATATATATTGGTCAGCACAGAATGGTGAAAAACATTTGTCCTATACGCAACTATTTTTGTGTGAATAACTATTCACTCGCATAGGGTCTTGCAAACCCCACACGGACAGTGTTCGCCCGTGCATTTGATTGGCAGTTGAGCGAAATTCAATCGCTTTCACATAGGACCCAATAAGAAACCGATCTGTGTGATGCGATAAGAAGGTTGACAGAGGTGGTGCGATGTCTTTCTGCATTGTCTAACCCGCGCAGCTTGATTCTGTTCACAACTTGGTTGCTCTGAGATCGTCATTTATTTGAATTACCTATCTATCTACCGTCTGAGTTAATTTACTGTTTTGTAATGAGAAGATGACTATTACTACCGCCACTACAGCTATAGCTCACTGTGTATTGGGAACGGTACGCAAAGCACTTATGAATCACACGAACAAAACACGTGATCAAACACGATTGGAATTTACTTTTAAATAATGCGTTTATATGATTATTTGACCTCATTTTACGTTTTGTGTTGGATGCTCAAAACCCAATCCATCAGTCCTGGTGAGTGAAACTTTACTTGTAGTACTTCAGTTGATCATGTGTCACTGGGAATTTAATGTGCTTATGTGCATGATTGGTCTAACGGACACTTGCTCTTGAATAATTAGGCCATTAAGGGCTTCCTTGACCACGCTGAACGTTTTCAAACTTAACACATGGTTGTTAGTATGTTTGGAAACTGAAAGACATACTATGAATTTCTTGCTCGAAATAAGTATTTTGTGAAGGATCACCAAAATCAATTATTTTGCTGGTTCACTTTGGTGATTCATTGCATTTGACAACCAAAACTGAAAAATATTTTTTGCTAGGTTATTGAAACCGCTAATTTACGCCCTGATATTTTGCATTCTTAGTTGAACGAAACCAAACTAATCTCTATCACAGTACTTACGTGACAGTGGTTCAAATGCGGTTCAAATGTACACCAATGATAGTAGGTAGAACCGTTTGACCACAGATCACGTTCACAATCATCTCACCAGTCTTATGGAATACTGACTTAAGTGTCGTTAAACTTTAATTGCAAATAATTTTGTTACAACAAGTTAGGTTATACTGGATTCCTCACTGGAAAATAAGTTAGACATTTGACGATTACCAACAGTGTTTGCAACAAGCAGTTGAATCTATCTGCGCCTTTGTACTGAGTAGTCCGGGTTTTCGGGAAGAATACCAATATTTTTACATTGAATATCTGAGGGTTATAAAAGAGTACGTTTTACAGATGGTTTTCTTGTTACTTAATCATGAATGTATCGACTGCATGTATTCAGTCATCAGAAATAGCTATAATATGCCAGGAAAACTAAAGGATGAAGCTAAAGTGGTTGATGCATGAAAACGCATCTGAAATGTTCTTACAAGTTCTGCAAGAGTCCAAACTTATATAGTATGAGGGATGGTATTGCATACAAAATATTTAGTGTGGTTCGTAACCCTCACCATTCGAGTGAAATATACCTTCTTGTTTATTCAAAAACTCAGCGGCAGCTAACTCAGGTGTGCAAGGGGATTATCAATCAATATTTTTCGTGAATAATGAAACCAAAGGAGTTGACTGAAACAGAAAGAAAAACACGAGATCCATGGATGGAACGGATCTCACTGAAAAACTTGGGGGTCGTGCTCATGATCATTGGGGAAATTAACCTGTCTTAGCTACGACGAATGAAAACCAAAACATAAAGGCGTTGGAGACAACGTTTCGACCCTCTTGGAAGGCCTTTCTCAAGTCATTTGATCGATTAATCTCAAGTTACAAGCAATTATCCAATTGATTAATTTATTTATTTATTGCTTGTAACGTGAGAATAACCGATCAAATGACTTGAGAAAGGCCTTCTAAGAGATTCCAAATGTTGTCAACAACACCTTTGTGTTTTGGTTTTCATTCGTCGTGACTAAGACATGCTAATTTCCTCACGAAAGAAAACAGATCGCAGATAAGCGTGGAAGTGTTCACATGAATGATGTACTTACTTCTGCTCAAAATGTTACTCTGTCATTTCATTCGACAATTGACAGAGTTCACAATCTATTCAATGGGCGAGTTGTGAAGCGCTCTCTTCTGAAACTTTCTTTGTGGAAAATAATGAAAAAAACGATGAGAAAGAAGAATGCCTTCTAATTGTGAACAAACCGGTAATAATTTTCATTCGAACGACCCAACACGATGTACTCAGTTTCGGTGTCACACAAACAAGCACACGCACACCATAACCATAGCGAGCAATGATACGCTTGAATGCATCAGCNATACGATCTCATCTCCCGCTGCACGTTGTCGTTACCGTTGCGGTTGTGGTTGTGGTTGTTGTTGTTAACCAGCCTCGTTGAAGCGTGCAAATATCTCGTGGCAAGTGAAAGTGACCGCGTGCCAAGACGACGACGCCGGGACGACAAGTGCAAGGCGTGATCAAAAAGAAAAGTTCGGAACTAGCCCCGAAGCTTCCGTTTCTCCAAATTTGATTAGAATTTATCGGTCTCACATCTTGAGTTATCACACGAGGGGTGAGGGACCGATTATGGTTCAGCTAAGAATAACCGGTCGATTTGTTTTGGGTGACTGAAAAATGAGT
>UZAN01039530.1:90268-123521 GCA_900618425.1 Echinostoma caproni
ACCGGTCGATTTGTTTTGGGTGACTGAAAAATGAGTGCTTTCCTTCGTAGATTAGAATTTCAAGGATGGCTCGATTTGCGGTTTGATTTTTCTGATGCAAATTTGTCTTTAATATAAAATTGATTTTTTACGAGGTAAGACATATGGTGTCGCATTGGAATTGCAAAATAATTCTTTAAAAAGTTTACTCTTGTTCACTCTGATACTTCACACGATAAATTTACTTAGGCTGCAATTAAGTGTGTCATATCCAATGAAGAACACTGGTCTGCAGAAATTCTGATTGGACTAGTTCGAAATCTGACAGAAATCCAAAGAGTAACTCCCTATGAAGATCACCAAGAGTATAAAAATAGTTACAGAGTGCTCTTTTGTTAGTCTTCATAAATAACAATTCGCGGTGTTTAGGATGAGGTAAACTTGTCAGCATTCCAATTATTGTCTAATTGCCTATAAAGCATACTGTCGCAGTGGTTTAGTCGCTGTCATCGGCGTACTTTGAACCATTTAGTCCGAGTTTCCAGCCCTAACATGGCCACTCAACTCAGGTGGTAGCCAGCTTTGCTGTTGTCCGATTCAATACCACACCTAAGCTAATGGGGCCTTATGTGGTTCGCCAGTCCAAGTCCCGGGTTACTATCACTGAAAAGTACGTCTTTTTGACTATGGGGTCCGTCCCGTCTGCTGTTCATCGCACACTGGTGTGTAATTAAAAAAGATATTACGTCACTGGAGTAACTGGTCCGCAAAGAATATTGTTGTTTGGAACTCACACGGAGACATTCGAGTTAGGTGTCCAAACCTGTTTATTTGATGCATATATTCGATTACCAACAATTAAGCGAATGACGAGATAAATTTAGGACGTTCGGTTTAGAAAATTCTTTTCCACAGTCACAGTCCACATTCATTAGGCAATACGTATTGTTTTTTCATTAACACCGTGGCTTTCACTTCTTGAGAGAGTTCATCCATCTCTGCTTATAACTCTCAGTTATATCTTCTTTTAAGGGATTCGTATGTCTCCCTGTTGGTGTAATAAATGGTCTTACTCAATGGGCTTACGTACACACCGCTTTAATTATCGTTTCTGGTGGTCGATCAGCCTAGGTCCATGTCTCTAATCTGCTTTGGATCGTAAGGTCCGTAGTTCGAAGCCCGCTTCCACACTTAAACTATAGTTATAAACTAAAGCACTCTGGTTACTTTGAAAACCACAGGGGCTCTGTAGGATTTGTCGCTGCACAACACGAAGGTCAGATTGCCAGGTATAGTGAGCAAACAGTGGAGCTTTATTACTATGAAGTCTAAATCACCCGTGTACCAGCTGTGTACCGCATATTGCTGCGTGATGAAAATATTCTTTGATTAAAGCATCCCGACGTTCTGCAAAACTAAAAGCCAGGAAGTATAAAGTGAATTTAAATAAATATATTCATACCTCAAAATGCTTTTCGGACCGTGTTATATATGGTACTCGAGGAGATAATTGGATTATAAAAGACAACCGCATTCTGAACCTGATTTGAATCCTACGGAATTATCTTTATTTAATTGACTGATTGGTCAAAACAGAAGACAGGAAATTGTCATTCTGATTGACAGGCAACGGAGACTCAAATTGCCATTTACCGAACATTTTACGAAACACCGAGAAATAAGGGAAAGTTTTAGGGCAAATTGTCCAACACAAATAGCGATTAAACATACATTACCCGTATTAAGTCCATCGTTGATATGATACAATAAGCACGTCTTGGGTGGCATCCACTTGCGTTCTTCTATCACACTTCTCCGTATGACACCACAAAATGTATGCAAACAAAGACGCAGATGAAGAATTCGAATGATTTGAAACGTTTAGAACAAAAAATACATTTTACACGACGAAGTTGAACAAAATTTGCAGAATTTGTATGCGCTTCACTTCAAAATGAAGCGTGTCAATATTTGTACACGTTCTGTTTGTTCATGAGGTTAGGGAGTAAGCACCAAAATCGGAATCAGCCGCTTACATCTGGCCACGACCAAAATACCCCTTTTAGATCAGAAGAATGGCGTTCCTATGGACGTCGTATCACGTAATCAGGGATTGTATTATTTGATGATTTGTGTATTTCCGTATCATAAGGCAATGCGTTTCAAAACACAAGATATGGCATTCTACAATTAGTAATAAAACGTTCCCCTGATAATGCTCAGGGGCTGATTTTTTGCTCATTGTTTTAGACTGTCTTGATAATACTGGTGAAAAAATGTTTGCTTTCTGAGACTTCCTTTTATTTGTTCTGTGTGGTCGTCATATAGGTCTTCGCAATGGTTTTACGGTCACGAGCTTCATTAAGTTCAGAAGGTTGAGGTTGGTACTAAATCAAATCAACCCTGCTTAGATCAAAGGCAGATCTACAATGACTTGAATTACGCCTTTATCTGATTGTGCTTTACATAGTTTATATAAATGAACTGGAATTAATTTGCAATACGAGCATGATTCCGGATACTGTGACTGAAGAAACCCTCGAGGTTCTATGTCTCAAAAGAGCCGTACATCTTGTTTTCAAACTTGGAGCTTATATTATAATCCCAGTAGTTTATATTAGCACATCATTCGGTTCCTATAGCTTTGTATCTCTCATAGATGAATTATTTTCTATATCTGACAAGGGGTAGTCAGAACAATCGTAAAATTATAAGCAAACCGTCACCATAATACACTACAGAGTAAAAGTAGATGAATTAAACTTACAGTCTGGAAAATGCACAACAAAGGATGAAACGCTGCCTACTTTGACGCGGTCAGATATCTATTCGGTAATCAACCCCCACCCCTTCTCGTGTGGGAGTTTATGTTCCTGAACCAAGATACACTTTGACTCAATCCCTCATCCAGCGTTTGCGAACAACTGTTGCATCAGTTTAGTCTGTCAAACGTTTCGTAAACTTAAACTTGATTATTCAAGTTTGTGCTGTTGGCCACTTGACATTTGAAGCAATTGCGTGAGACGTCAGTCCAGTCGAAATCCTCGACTGAAAATGATGGCAGCCGTATTTGGAGGGTGATTTGGCGGTACGGCTGTTACACCGATCGCATCGGACAGTAGGCATCAAATTCTACTTTGTCTCATAGCCACCAAGTGAGTATTCTATGAACTACTGAAGGCCAGTGGATTATCCGTATTGAGAATAGTGATAAGCAGTCAGTTGTGTGCATTGATATGTCTAACTATATTTCTTTAACATCTGTCTTGCAGATGAATACTCAACAGACGAGCAGTAGATTCATTTAACGAAATTGCTTGCACTTTTCCAAAGTGTAGACTTCGCAAACTTCAAACTGTGCAAAGTAATAACCCATCAAGTTGTGTTTTGTTATACCGGGTGATTTGAGTAGAAGTTTCAAAGCGTATTTCCTGATTGTTTTTCTTTTGCAATACGGAGAACACAGAAATGCGGATTGCATTTGTTAGGTTGCTCAGAATCAGTGGATATGCTTGTCCATGCACCAGATAAATTAACAGAAATCGCACTCTGTAATTTTTTTGTTGCACTTTATTTAGAGCATCTAGATGTCCGATCAAACCAAGACGTTAATCATGCAGCAGTTAGTTTACTGAAAGGCTGATTTTCGTATTGCTAACCTGAATGATCAGTCAAGTCAATTAAGACTACTCCGTACACAGGCACAGTAGTCCATCATCAATTAGCTAATTCACACAGCTCATTGATATGGGTATAAAAACCTTCGAACAAAATCGGAAGGCAGCTATCTTTCCTTGAGGCAAGTGATAATCGTCTTACGATTATCTAACAGATACGGAATGGGAAAGATACGGATTGTTGCAACTACGGTCGTGGATGTAGACAGAAGTTAAAATTTGGATGCAGATAAGCGATTTGACACAGACTCCACTATTTGGCTTTTTAGGTAGCGTGCTCTACCAAGGGTTTTCTGTTACTGAACCTGTCAAATACATCGAAATGCTTACAAGTGTTAAAATCAGACAGCAGATTTCTGCCGATTGCCGTATTTTGTAACAAATGCTTAGCGACATGACTAGAATAGTGCAATCATTTGATTCAGTCCAGAGCGCAATGTGGCTGCAGGATAGCCGGTGCGCAGGTATCCGAACCATTACAAATCCGTCTAATAAAGAGGCTTCAGCAAATAGCCAGTTGCTGAAGTCTCTCCTCCTAAAATGACACCTCATATGGTGGAAACATATTCAATTAACTATAATGAGGGAGTTTAGCAAACAACCAATGCCACCAGGCAACTTGACAGATTTAGATTTGGAATGCCTCTAAGAACCGACCGTCATTTCAGTTAAATCATACCAGAGGTTCACTTTCTATACCCAACGGAGTAGAACTAAGTCGACATGATCACTATTCGGTTAAGTAACTAAATAACGGAAGTTTTCGAGAACGATTACTGCCACAGTGTTTGATTATAATTATGCTTATGTGTAATTAACTGAACGTAATAGGTATGCAAATATGGAGTAACAGAGAGCTCAAATCTGCAAGTCTAAAATAACGCAAACGTTTTTAGGATTACTCTGATGACTTGCGGTTCACTACTTCCAGTGGTTGTTTTGCAAAATCAGAAAATTCCATCAGGGAATGAATTGAACACGATCACTGACTTTTAGTTTGGCAGTTCTGTCTCAGCTACTGGCTCATTTATACCATAAACCAGTTATATCTCCGATTGAAAACAATATCTCTGTTATTTTCCCCTTGAATGAAAAAATAATCTGGAGGGTTGGAGTGTATTCGCCTCGCATTATTCTGAAATTTCTTTTTCCTGAGTTTCAACTCTACCGTTTATCCGTTACCATCAGAAACTGTGTCTTCGCATTGTATTGTATTCTATTGTATTGTAATAACTTCTGCAAGCATGAAGCTCACATTCCAGTTAACAATATACAGTTTGGAGCAAGGGAGAAGATGAGAATAACAATGAAAAAAGAGATTTAAATTCCAAAACTGTTAACAAATTCTGTGAAAACCTGTTCTTCGTTAACAAGAATACGTGCTAATGAGGGTACTGTGGAGTTACGATAAATGCTTATTCTAGAGGGAACACAACGATATTGTGATCTACTTGAGGGATGGGAACAACAGGAAGTTAGGTCAGCGTGTAGCAGATATGTGGAGTCGATGAGAATCTTATGCGTAAACTTTTCACATTAATTCAACTGACGTTCGCATTGGTTAGTTATCAACTCCTTTAGTGGGATTTAAGAGGCACGGCTAATGATGGTCAATCCACGTGGAAGCAAATTCAAATCTTTCTTAAGGAGGTTAGGAAAAATAACGGGTGAACAATAAAGTAAAACAGGGAAAACACACTGATACAGAATTTTGGAACTGATTGATTGTGGAATACGAAGCTGACGAAGTTTACGGGTATGAAAAGAAAATCGTCGAAGCTTACTGACGATGTGTTGAATGTGAGAGGTCCAGTGAAGATTAGTATCAATAGGAACGCCCAAGTGTTTAATACGATTTACCCGGGATACTGGTTCGGAACCAATCGATACCGGTTCATATGGGAAAGAAGAGCTTGATAGTGTAAAGAGTCGTTCGAAACATCTGGAGGGATTAAGAGATACACCCGATGACGCGGAAAACCGTTGGACATTATGCAAGTTGTCAGAGATGGTTTGACACAAAACCACATCGTCAGCATACTTGAAGAGAGAAATAGGGGCGCAAGCAGACAAGTCACTAATATACGTAGAAAATAAGTATGGGGAAAGAACTGCACCTTGGAGTACTCCAGAGCTGTTGAACAACGGTTTGGATATCTTTCCACCCAACCTGGTACACTGAGTTCTCCCGGAGAAGTAATCGGCAAGCCAAGCTAATAATAATAATAATAATACCAAAGGTCTCTAGTTTATGAAAAAGAACGGAACTGGGAATAGAATCAAAAGCAGACGATTAGTCCAGAAGCACACAACGGACAGATTTCGCAGTCATTCAAGGATTTGGTAATTTTATGTGAAAGAGATTAAACTGTATTCAGCGTGCCTGTATTTCGTTTATAAGCAAACTGAAGAGGATCATATGAAACATCAATGGAGGACTGAATGCGCTTAAGAACAACACGCTGTGCTAGCTTAAGTCCAACAGAGGTTAAAACAATAGGACGGAAGCGTTTGGTTAGAATGTGTGAAGTAGAGAATTTGCGAATGGGAACAATTGTTACTGGTTTCCAACAGTCTGATATAGAGCAGGGTTTTAAGGAATATAGATACCTGTTTAACCAGCAACCCCTTAGATTATATTTTCCGATGGAAGGACAAATATAACAAGAACCTTCAATGAGGAATGAAAAGCAATCAGCAAAAAATGACCGAGAATCGAAAGTAGGTACAAATAGCTTGATAGACAAACTATTTGGCGCCATATTATAGCACCAAACTCATTAACTTTTGACTTGGCCGAAATGAAACACAGTCAGATCATTTTAGAGGTCACCAGGGAGAATGAAATTTTCGGAGAACTAAAAGAGCTCTGGTTCTGGGAAAGAAGTCATTACGGCCAGTTTCAAACGGTCTTCAAACCACTGTAGGTCTCTGAATACATTAATTCGGTTAGGTCTGTAGATTTATGTCATACTGAAACGGGCACCTCATATAAGCACCTTCATAATGTTCTCAAAAACTAACTCCGTTGAACGTGCGTGCCCCCTAGACAGTCCAACGTCCCTTCCGTCTTAGGATTTGCATAACAATGGTTGACCAGGGAATTCACAATTCAAAGGAAACCCACATTTGGCGCGCATAAGCTTGGTTAAACTCTAGTCCAAAATGTTAACAAATGTCGTCTGACAATATCATGGAGATATAGAGGATATTTTGATAAAACTAAATAGTCTCTTGAACTATGGCTAAACAAGCAAATCAGTGATATTTGGGTAACGATTTACTGGTGAAAGCTCTCTCCTTTTAAAAAATTATTAATCGAAACAAATGCGGATTAAAGTAATGTGTAACATAAAGCATTGGCACAATTTCCAAGTACTAAACTTTGCCAAATGAAAGCAACAAAATACACCAGGCCGGAGAATGAGTGCTCTGAATAACGACGGTTAAATTTGGTCAAAACACCGGTTTCTTTATTTTAAAATAAACTGGAAATTGCTGGACAGACTGATACTAAGTTCACGCAAAATTCGTTTGGCAACGGGAGCATGCACATTTACAATGGAGTATACAGTTTTATCCATGAGAAATGCATCCTGCTCTTCAATCTATGATGTCAGATAAACTACGCTGGTTGTCCCCGTAAACGAGAACACTTGCTTGCAAAATGAAACATGCTGAATAATTCTTTGAATAATATGAATAATTTTCTTTCAACTTATTGCATTTTACACCATGAATATAAAAGATAGGTACTAAACATGCTATTTATAGATAGGTCAATAAATATCCAGTTTCCTCGATGAAATTAAAAGACTGTCAGGAGCTCAATGCAAAACATGTGAGCACATATAAAGGTTTTGTTCATTTAACTCATTTATATCGTGTTTATCGACTGAATGTCTGCAAGTACTTTCGTGATATTATGATTTTGTTCATGCATTTGAGAATAATCGCCTTTTTTCTTCACTTTTTTCCACATCTTTCGGGGTATTTTGAGCAGAATTCATTTACTGTTCACATTTCTCGTGTATATAAACCGTAAACACAATAGCAGATTGGGTTTTATCAGGACTGAGAGGATCAGCGGTCTAGACGTTACACAGTAAATGTGCCAGTAAGCAAACAATGGGACCCTGGTTATTGCTGGAAATATTGCAGTAAAACTAGCATGTTTTGAAACCAAAACAAGCTTTTCCCGTGATAAATTCCTAAAGAAAGTCCAGTATAGCAACATTGCACGATTTATGTCCTGGAAGATTTGCTGCATCTCAACTGGTGCCTAGTGTAGATATGTACAATTTTTATGTAGGGTTTGGGAATGGATTGCAAAATAAACACTTGTAAATGTTAAAAAAAAATGCTAAAAGCGTCACTATGACAAAGCCAAGGTGATGAACAAGCCTTTTTATTGACACAGAACGGGTTTCCATCGGTTGATTGCAATTGCTTCAGCGATCTTGAGCGTTCTGGTGTTATCACTAGTAGAAATAACGCGAAATGCTTTCCTGCGATTCATGAAGTGTTGCGTCATCAACACGGGCTTGTCAATCGATGAGCTTAGTGGTTTGTAAGCACAGTCCTTACGAATTACCGGCTGTGTGGACTGTGACAAGGCAACCTTTCGCTGAACTCAGTTCAGAGTGTGTTCTGAAACCCGATTGGATAATTTCCTTTTTGTTTTGATTGTGATAGCGCCTATGCTTCTGACCTACACACGCACTACCAGCTGAGCTTGGACAATATGTCGATAGTCCTGATCCTAACAGATTAGGATCATCTTGAATAGCCAAACTGATTTTGGGTGTGTAGTGGAAAAGAAATAAATGACATCACTAAAATCTGGAGCTGAGGCCATAGCAAATTCATTTCTATTGCAATGTAGAACACTTATCGTTATACGATCCGTATGGAAACAAATAGATTTAAACGCTTTTGCGTATTCCGAGGTTAACCGAGTAATATATCAATAACGCATCCACCAGTTGTGTTCAAATCGTGGTTAGTAAAACCAAACAAACGTAAACACATAAAAATCTCTGTCCCCGGGTTCTTTGTGGGAGTCTTCGGCAGATTGACAGCCCACGAAGAGAACAGCTGCAAGTTGGAACCTTACAGGTGATCACAGCCTCTGTTGATAAAGAGTGTTGTAAGAATGCCGTGTCGATGCATACAAGCAATGCACAGCCTCATGAGTGTCAAGCAGGTATGACTGAGGTAGAGATACTATTTAAAGTGCTCTTTTGTAGCCTGTCTAACTATAATTAAATTTAGTGGGATATGAACGGAACACAAGGAACTGAAAAGCACATGGATTCAAGGATGGGGTTAGCTGTTTCCAACATCAAAGAAATAAGCAATACGCGACGAAATTTGGTACATAATATCATGTTGAACTTCTCTTTAACAGAGGGCATTGAGTTCAGAACAAACTCCACCAAATTCAAAGGGACAATAATCTAAGCAACATGGTTTTGCATATAATTTACAAGATGATCGTATGGAACAAATCGGGAGCACGTCTATGTATTAACGACAGGTCAGCCATATACACATAATTAGATTTAGAAAAATGGGATACAACAGGCCATTTTCACTTTTGCAGTGAGGAAGCCTATGGAACAAGCCTCAAATTAAAATCAAAGGGCTTTGTTATGTTTCAGTACACTGTAATCTTCTAAATATCGGTACAACGTAAATACATCAGGAATAATTAGATTGCTCTGATTAACATTAGCTGGATTTTGATGAAATAATCGGTTTGAATGACCGGATTGTTAAGCACCTGCCCTTTCTCTTGGCCATTAATTATGCTAATACACATTCCATGTAACGGAACTAAATGTATCCGGTCCCACCGGACCACATTTTCTTTAAACGCTTCATCTAACCCCATCTGAAGAATTGGACTTTTTAAATGTGTTTTGTCGAGAACTGATGATGAAAATAAGTGACAGAAGTGAAATAGATTGTATTGATCTGTGATTTAGACGTCAATTTGGACAATTTGGCATGCCTTTTCAGGTATTTCTTCATGATTCAGATCCTTCAAAATAATTTTTTAATAATTGTTCGCCTTCATCCACCGATCTAAATTCTCACTTTCTTGAACGTTTACTTGTTTATTTTAGTCAGAAATTATTCTCCAATTCCGTAGGCTTAAGTTACGAAAACAAGCGCTCGACCGTTGATTGACTCTAAGTTTGCCCGTTTCGGTTACACATCATGCTTCAACGTGATCACTTGAAAACAGAAGCACTATACCTGACGAGTACTATTGGGTATTATACACTATTTACGATCCGTTAACGACACGACCAATTGCAGACGATATGCTTACAGACCGTCGTGTCAAGACTTCACCGGATGTGACCTAATGGCGGAAGAAAACAATGAAATGAATGAGTGTCATTAATGCTCCGTTAAATTAATTAACTGGGAATGAACTCACTAACTGTTGAGAGGGAAAAGTACTGCCTCACTTGAGGGCGGAATAAACATCTTTGAATATCTATTGTCTTTCACAAAGATTATTTGGGGGGTTATGGCAGACAAAAAACAAGAAGAAAAAAACTTGTCTTATTTTTGGTTCTCGTAGGTGGGTGATTTGAGTGGACTTGTATGATCAACAAATAAGCTGCCAAAAAAACACAGCGAAAAGGTTCATTCCCTACTGTGGAAACAGTGGGAAAGTAGGTCTTTGTTAAATCAAATTTGTCGTCAAATTATTGTGCAAAATTTAAGCACAACATTCCACCTATAATCACACAAACTGTGTAATTATATAACCTGATGTTGAATCAGTTACCAACATAAATTATCAAAGTTGAAAATTTGTTTCCGGAATCTCCTCATTAAGCTTTCCGCTGCACTAAAGTTTGTGGGTTTTTATTTAATTACTTTCACTCGATAGTATGCAATTCATAGTTTAAAAAGGAAAAGATTTTGTCCAGACATCCTAATGGATGTTAGATAAAAGGAACTTCTGATACAATGCATCATATAGTTTATAATTTTCTAAACTTTATTAAATTTACTCTGAAAAATAAATTGCGAAGGCTATATCAAGGTCAAATTCAGACGGATGATATACGCAAAATAAATACCCTGAAAGACTACGAAAATTTGTCGTAGAAACTCAGATAAATCAAACTTTGACGAAAACACAACAACAATGTTCTATACAGAATTATCACTCGATAGCCGTATCGATGGATTACGAAAATGCAGTTGTGATATGAGCAGTACTTGTACATCACTAGTTTTGCTCAATGCAATATTGGTATCACGTTCACAATATTACNAATATTACAAACAATAAACAGAATAAATACAGATTCCTTCAATAGTGGAAGCGATTTCTTTAGTTGGGCATCACAAACTAGTAAATATCCCTTCATTTTTGTTGTCAAAGTTATTTTGAAAACTGAACAGCTAAAAATTGCCATAACCAAGGCAAAGATACCTGCTGGTTACTGAACCAGTGTTCAAGGTATGTCTGGGTGCATGGCGGAAAAGCAGTTGTCTTCCAATTGTGGATAAGGATTTGCATGGACTCAGGTATTTTATATTACGCATAAGCGATACGGAAAAGCTCTATAGCTTCTGTCTCATTATTTCATGTTGCGGAGCGCGGGAGAGATGTCATTTGACTCATAAATGCATAGTCTTAATACTATAACAATCTTAAAGCTTGTTGTATACACACCAGGTAATTTTCATCTCAATCCTACTTTGGTGACCGAACACCAATCCGGTCTCTCTTGTTCTTTTCTCTTTCCGTCTTTTATTCAGTAAAGAAACTAGTATTACTGCAATATGCACGCGTTCACATGCGGCAATCTCATTCTTACTACACTTAGCAGGCTGATTTTTGGGGTTTTACTAGTCAGATATCACTTCTGGTGCTTTCATTATATGTGGTTCCTTTGATTGATGAACACACGAGATCCATGTTAGTACACTTTCTAAAAAGATCACACATTACAATTATTGCGGTTACTAGACTCTATCCGTTTACATTTAGAAAACAAATTGTCGTCTGTAATTCTTGAGTTAATTCGTGGTAACATTTTGAGAAGAGATGGAATATACCAGTTTAGGCCTAGGTATCCTCGGATTTTGTAGTAGTATGAACAACAACACTCAGTTTCTGTGAATCGAATTCGTGTTGAACACGGAAACGCGAGTTGTGCTGATAGATAGACATGACCACAGTCAACATTGCTGATTCACATACCGAAAACCCATTTAACTCGTCAAACTCCTAAAACAGGGAAGAGGAGAGAAAAAATGTTGAATATTGCAACAAATCAATCATCCGTCTAACGTTGGTTTACACACACACTAACACTAACACAAGAGCTCCCGGAAAACACTAGTTGAATGAAATGAATAGGGTTAGTGAGCATTTGTTACTAAGAGCACTGGTTAGACAAGCGGAACGCAAGCGCATCAGTTCTGTTTGCTTTCTGACTATAGATCCTAATATCCCATCACTAAAATGAACAGAGGGTTCATCTAGACAAAACAGTCTGATACCTTCGGTGTTACCACTTGAATACACAAATGATTTGCAAATTAGCTCACGAGGTTGACGGCCCAAGGTTAGTTTAATCAGTCCACGGTAAGCACGTGTATGCAAATATACCCTCATAGCTTATAAATTATGTTTAGATCATCTGCATCCAGGAGAAAACATTAGTAAAAGCTTTTGCTCCAGTTGGTGTTATTCATATCAGTTGCTTTCAGCAAATGAGTAATTTCATTTTATCTGTAAAAAAATAAAATTATGCGCTTCTGTCCACAGAGTATTTTTTTATTCTCACATGCATCTCCATAGTAGTAGTAGTAGTGTTATTATTCCAAAAGGCGGTGCTCGGTCGAGGATAGTTCGTTGTCAATAGCGGTCAGGATATGATTAAATTGTCATTCATATACCAAAATATCTCATTTGAAACAAGTTTGCAGAATTCCTGCAAACACAAAGGATACGTAATGGAATGGTCCGCTGTCAGATGCGCATGTTTGTATTCACTGTACCTAACAGCAACAGTTTGTTCCAGCAGGTCTTGTTCATTATTGGTCCTTGAAAGAAACCGCTGATCGCATCTTTTTGCGTAACACTCACAAGTGAGTAGTATCTCACAACATAAGGTCTGACATATTCCGGGACTTTAGAGCGACTACTTTGTAAAATATACTGCACGCTATTGAAACAAACTCATATGCGAACCGGGTTTATTCAAACTCTGATCCGGAAACGGAAATGCCTTCATCTGTTTACCAGACTACAATATCCTGCAGACTGAAACACGTCTGACACAATCGTGTGTTAATATACATACTCGACTCAAGCCTGCGTGTTGTCTGGTTTATTGATTCGTAACAGACAGCTGGGTTTTCATTGATTGATCGAAGAATACGGCTACCTTTGCCAAGATTATAATTACTGTAGAAGTTCACAATACACGACCAGGAGCGTTCTATGTTTGTGCCACAAACAGAATAGCACTTTCTCCCCGAGAGCAGAGAGTTCGTCCAATAAAATCAAAGTACCGATTTGGACCATCAACAAGCTCGATGAGCATTGTTTTTGAGCACCTTGATTTTTCGTTTGCCTCACTGTGGGTAGTAGGAGGTTTGTACAGCAACAGTATTTGTCATTTTCATATCGTGATGTTGCCTACGGTATCCTGAGAAGATCACCAACACTTAATGAACGACCCGGATTGATGTTTACACCATACACAAACTGTTGATCCGGCATTCCACAGCTGATAGTCTGATTAGTTCTAATTAGAGTTATTCAATCACGTCTGATTATACTCATGGATTCTCCTAATAAATTATCTATCCATATGATCAACACAGACAAATCCTTTAAAAACGACGTTATAGACGTAAACTGAACTGCTACACAGCAATATTTCAGTCTTAAGCTTCTGTGCACAAATCGGATAACATAAACAAACTCGTTCAGTTTGACATTACACAATATGTTGCTTGTGACTGCCAAATGCTCAGTTTAGATCATCGATGGACCCCCACTTAAAGTGTTTATAAAAGCTATATCGTAATCACGGAGGTACGATAATCTGACTCTTTTAATGAAACCTGTGAAAACATGAATTTCTCCAGAAGTTAAAGCCACTTAAAGGTTTCCGTGGAAGAAACCAACTGCAGTTCATATCGAGAAAAATGCGATATTTTAGATTTAAACGCACATCAGTGTTCCAAAAACGCAGACAAATCCGTAGCGCTTTGCTTAACAACGAACAATCAAACTCGTTGGATTTGAAACACGAAATTGAATTCCCTTTGAGTAACCCAAGCAACTTGACTATTTCTGCCGCACGAGAAGTATTCGTGTTTGACAAACTACTGTCACGCCAAAATTATATCTATACTCCGGAATCGTATGTTCTCGGAAACCTTATTTTCATTTCCGAGGAGCTGACCTGGAACGAGCTCAAACTGTTTGATAAAATTTGTTTGAAACGTAACCACGGTAATGCACCTTAGAAGTTAATGAGAAAAGAATCGTTAGCTATTCTATAGATAGATTGATAGATAGATAGATAAACAGAAAGATATATAGATAGATAGATAGATAGATAGATAGATAGAACCAACTTACACTTTAATGATATATATAAACGGGATAGCTATTTTTTAACATCATTTGTATACTAAAAACAAAAAAAGCTACGATGTACTAGCTATTCATTGTGATCCGTTATATATTCATTCAACCTAATAAAGCAATTTGGTTTTTTTTGGGATATCTGAGCGTATACTTCCGTTTTCTGCACGTTCTATACCCGACTTTCAAGTAAAGGAAACCACGGTCACTCTTATTTCAATTCATCCATCCCCAACGTGTCCATTGGTGTTCATAAAAGTTCTTGTTTTTACATTGAGATTACATTATAGATGAATAAAGTTAAAAAAATTGTAGTTACTACTACTGTTACTACTAAGACATTTCTCCCAATTCCTGCTCTCATCCGATAAGAATATGAAAGTCACGTTAGTTAATAGATATTAAATAATTTTGATCCGAGTTAACAATTCAAATTGTTTTCATTGGAAGATTTTAAATGTTTCCACAAAACTCTTTCTGATTCGAAACGCTCTGAGCTCAATTTAATACAGATGTGTAAGCGTGTAAGTGTTACTGAGTGGTATTCAACGCATGACCTATCCGATTACTTCACGAGTTCCCTCGGATGCAAGTGAGCACGTCTGATTTTCAATGACAAGTTTTCCTTTTTCATGTAAAGTTTGAAACACTGAAATATAATTTTGATTTGTCAGACCAGATTTATTTTCTTCCGGTGATTTAACCAAACCTTATTCGTTTTATATCACCATTAAATTGTAGCAATGATCAATTCCGAAATGTGGTACCGATACTGTATTTCATTATTTCTCTACTGTAAAAATGTTTGTTTGCCGTTTCCAAGGTCAGCCTTGAGTACGCATTACCCACTGGTAAACACTTGATGGATCCCTTTAATCAATGCGGTATATGTAGATTTAGCCACCGGTGTGATCGATGAATGTATGTTTTATTTCTTCACCCGGAACCTAATATTATTTATCACTTGAGTAAAAATAGCACAGTATTTTGATGCCCAAGCAACAGTTTTGTTAGAAAACTTTCGTTTGAACACACTGTCTCATATTCTTTTACCACTTCAGATCCCGCGGTTAACGGGGTTTGTTCACGGGAAGATACTACTCTCAACGCCTACGAGCAAATTAGTCATTCGCTCGAATAAGTGGTAAAGGAAAAGGAAATCACTTGAGAGCTTCCACGTGTTCAACTGATATTGCGTCTAAAGTTGCTTTCCGGCAGAAATGCACATTGAATAAAAAATGTTTTCCTTATCACACTCACAGCATTCAAATAGTTTTCACGTAGAAGGCAAAGAAAACAATATCACTTCGTTCAGGCAGCCATAAGCTAAGACGAAGATCATATATCCAGGTCAGAGCAAACCTCGTAAACAAGAAATTGAAACGTATCATCAGATCCGCACCGTATTTCCGCATCCTTACACACCTTGACAAATCCACCGTAGTATCGTTCATCTTTCACCGCAGAATACATCCTTTGATAAGTGATCAGTTTGTGAGAACTGGGGCTGAGCTTACTCCAGGATAGTTCTCGCTGACAGCTTCGTTCTCAGATTGTGTATTGATGTTTCACATGACTTAGTTCTATTCAAGTTGATCATTACATTATCGAATTGATAAATCAAAAACCAGAATCACAAAAGATGTGATCGAGAAAATCAATATTATAAGTAGTTCTGGTAGTGAGTTACTTGAATAAAGAACCATTATGGATATCACACTCCTGGCAAACAATCTTCATTGTTGACAACAGCTTTTTTAAGGATGGAAGTTGAATAGTTATATATAAAGTAAAGAAATGATATTCATAGCTCTAATCATTTCAAGAAAACGATCCCACTTGGATCCTGCGTTACAGCCGACGACGAAACCGTCGACCAGAAGTGATTAGAAATACAAGTCTCTTTTCGTTTCCCTTCTAAAAGTGAAACTATTTAGGATCTCAGTATTATGTAAATCAGTTAGATTGATATCATGTTTCTGAACAGTGAATCTCAAATGCAACAAGGGCTTAGAAACGCGCCTCGTAAATAATTGTCTCCTTATTAATTTCCTTTATAAATTATCGATTACCAGAGGAGCTTTCTTAGTACCAGATCAATACTGCATCCTTATGAAAAGAGAAGTAGTAAATGAAGTGAAAATTACCATGTGAGTCAGTGTGCGTGGATAAATAAAACCAAAAAGACGAAACTTCTTGGACAGTAATTTTTCTAGTACTGTCTTTAGTTGCTGAAAGCTCCAATAACAAGTATAATAAAAGATTCAGTTTTCAGTGTTAATGTGGGGTTGCATAAATTTCTACACAATAACATGTTTATTGATTGACGAATAAGCAAACCAAAACAGAGAGACAAACTTGACAGACGCGAGTGCGCACCTTCATTTTTGTAGCCCACATAACAAATCAAGTTTGCTGTTGCCCTGTGATGAACAAAGCAATTTATATTGAGACCTATTTAGCTATGACAACATGTACTTTAGAGAGCTTTAAATAGTTCAGTACTTTAAGTCCCATGGCTTGATTCGATATTTTCCTTAACTTAGATGTAGGTCTTCTTAACCGATTTATTGTTTGTCCTACCGAGATGTGCAATAAAAAAACCTTGCAATTGAAAACCATATACAGCATTACAAAAGTCAGCGAAATACAGTGTATCTTGGCAACCAAGAAGCTGTTTTCCATCGAAGTGAAATGGCGGTGACTGGGCTCAAATATTGACTCCAGAAGACTGACACAAGCCAGAGATAGAAGCTGACTGGTCAATCAGTACAGCAGGAATAAAGTATATCAACAACCTTTTTATTCATTTTCCCCATTCTTCAACAATTTGCGCAGGTTTATTGGGACCGAAGTCAGATGACTTCAGCAGACAACCAGAGAATCACGTAACTTTCAATTGCACCAATAAAACATACAGTACCACTTGTTTTGAGCTGCTTAGCTCCGAGGTTACCCTAATCACATTGCCCAAACCAAATGTGGTCGGTTCAGATTGCGTGCAGTAACTCTCCTCAAGCTTGACAAGACAGACGGTTTCGCTTAGTGTTGATCATGGTAGAAGCATTCACGTGAGCACTGGAATTCACGGGTTGGACGCAAAAAACCGAATAACAGCAATTAATTATTATTTAGGCTAGTGGGGGAGGCGGGCATGTACGGCAGTATGCCAATTCTCTTGGTGCTAAAGCAAAGAAATGCAGCATGACCTAAGAAGGCGGAGATTGTTTTATTGGCTGTCTGATTTTGATTAGGCCTCTTGAAATCAACACGATCGTATATCATTCCGATAAGTGCTGTTTACTTGACAAGGCCCAATAACAACGACGACGACTACCACAAATGGTTCCTGTGAATCCAGGTGCATACAGTGCGTAGAATTCAATACGTTGTAAAGGGTTGACACAGATGATAATCTTGATTTGAGAAAAACGCTTGTAGTTATTTTTACAAATATCATTGAAAAGAATCAAATTAAATTCGCTAATTTAGGTTACTTAGATGAAGAACATGTATCTCATTTTAGTAAAAAGGTTTGATGATGTATTGACAGATTTTCATTGAAATCTTTTTCAGTGCTTTACTTTTCAGACAAGCCTCATTGACCAATGGTGGATTGTCACTTATTCATTGCGGAGTAGAATGTTATTTTGTTTCGTAGTTTTTAACTGGTATGTTTTCTCAGAAATTCTATTGAATTTTAATTAACTTCCATCGATAAAAGAATGAACAGGAGAAGGTTTGATTTTCTTTGAGAACGGCAATAGTGAATGACCAAGATATATGCTCCTAAGCTTCAGCATGCCTGAAGGCGATTTGGTCTGAGGAAACTCTGAAGTTGATCATTTGAACTTGTTAGCTCGGGCAGAGATCATGATCACTTACCTGAATCACCGACCATGAGATGTCACTGTGCCAGGAAAATGTATAAAAGTTCCGTCAGTTACTGTTTAATGGCTTGCGTCTCACTTAAATGAAGAATCCGAAGAACCTAGACAGAAAGCACCAGGCTGACCCAATTTGAATGAATTTAAATAAATCATTTTCGTTCAAAATGCAAGACAAATTTATCTCACTGGAACAAATGTGTGTACTCGTCTTGTACCAATAGTTCCCTCAAGTTCACGCGATGGATGAAACATACCCGGAAACTGAAAGCGTGCAATAGTGTGTGGAGTGAATGAACTATCGACTTTCAGACAATAGCATCTCGCAAGATACAAAATCACAAATCTTTGTTCGAAATTTTTTTCTCCAGAAAGTCTACACTTTTCGCGTCTATGCACAAATTGTTTTGTTAACTTTATTCTGTTCTCGTTTCACCCCCTACCCCTATGCACCCCTACCCGACCCTTCATGTTGACCGAATCAACCATGCGGATGCAACGCGTTGGAAACAACAACAACAACAACAGAATGTCAGTGTCACTTGTTTCGTAGCAAGGGGCGTAGTAATGGAACATTCAAATCGCCAATTCTTGCTCTCCCTTCCCTATCCACAGTGGACTGTTTGATTTATTCGTTCCTTGCTCTGCCAGACGAACTAGTTCATATACAGTTTCTCGAGTTTAACATTCCACGTGCCACGCCAAACTCAAAAAAGTAAGTTTTTAACTCTTTTTGGTTGGTAACGGTATATTTGAGCTAAGAAGCAAACGTTTGAAATAGGCCTTATTGGTTGGTGTCCATGAAATCGTGCAATCAGAACACGTCAAGTTTCATTTCTTCAGAAACGTTGCCTCAATAAATTTAATTCGGACATCAGATCCACGTTCCATATGATTAGGACATGAATGCGCATATACAGTAGGCTGTATTCCATTGGAATATACGTGTCTAAGTGAACTCCGCTGATACAACTTGGGGCAGCGATAATAATCAGCCACAGAACTGTAGGCATTTTTAAGATTAACTTAAGTACTCATGATGCGATCAGAGATCCGTGATAGCTGGATTTGTCTTCAGTTACTTTTCAATGTGAATGTCTATGAAATTCATGCTTTTATTAGAATTAACTCGGCATTACCTTGTCCATCAAATGGATTATGAAACCACATTTCTGGGAAAATCACCATTTTTGTTGCAACTCCTTCCATTGATAATCTGAGTTTACGCAATATTCCTCTGTCTAGTTATTTTCATCCTTGCATTCCCTATCCTATATATCCACATTCACATGAAGTAAACATTCAGTTCAGGCGAATCAACTTTGAGGCATCATCATTAAGAAAGCAATATTAATCAATCAAATTTGCCTGAACTGCATAAACTGCCCTTGAATTCCAACGGAATACTTTTATCCTAATGTGGCCTGGAAACACGATTTGCCTGTATTCACCAATTTAAATGCGATCATCAAACGCAACCGGGTTTCAGCTATGCTGCACGTGTGCGTGAGAAACACACAAAGTAAAACAGATATTGTAAACATACCATTCTTCAGTACCGCAAATGATCATTTTGGGCGAGTGAACAACCTACTAGACTCCGCTGTGATTTAAACTTCACTCTTTTTTACTGTATTCTATCCCTGACGAATTTATCCAATACTTTGTTCTGGCTAAAATCCAACTCGTGATACCCCGTGTTTTGGTTCCCGATGTCATTCTGACAACTCAGACGTGTTACTAATCAATCTAGCACTATCAAAACAGTGCGAATAACGTAATAACTGTCTCTGACAAATCATTATTGTCCTTCTGATGATCCCACCTGTTTGGGAGTACGTGCGTGCGTGCATACGCGTAATGCGTCACTCATCAGAATAATCTTTGGTTTACATCCATGATATGCCACAGGATTTCTGCGTGTCGATCTACAAGTCTGTTCTTCCCTGTATATGTCAGTTAACACGAGTTGATATGTCACCATCAGCAAGAGTCGTTTCCGTTTTTTAGTTACACCTTGTGGCATATTTAGCATATTCTGTTTTAAAGACCATGACCGAAAAGATGCGATAAAAAGGTACATGAAAACAAATGCTGAGAAAACTGGGATGGTTAACGAGGGGTGCAATCAAACAAGAGTTTATAGTGCATGAGTTCAGTATAAAAGAAAAAGCGATGTCCATGAACGAAAAGACGATGTAGCGTGTAGAATCGGATCTCAGCGCGTTTCTAAAATCACTTGATACGTGTTTTGATTGAGCGTTTTCAACGTTTCGCTGTGTAGAATGCTTACAAGCTTGTTTTGTTCTATGGGGCTTTTGTAAGAATTAAATTGATTGAACAAGTAATGAAAGATGAGAAATATCACAAAGTTTCATTGGTATATTTACCACCGTAGATGCCGAAAATCAGGTATCCTAATGATTTATACATCCTTGGCTAGAAGAACTCACTCGTCGACTCCAAAAAACGTGAGCTCGTGAGATATTCCACAAACTACACAATCTAACAGAAAAAGAATGACAACGAATTTTAAGTCAACCTTTTGGGAATTCCAACTTGAATGTTGACCCTGAAGGGAATTTTCAGATACAAAGTGAGCAGTGAACGAATAGCGAGTCAGGGTTCTGTAGCATTTCACGAAAGAAACATCAAAATCACGTCTACTAAAATTCAAAGGTGCCGATTAGAGTATAACCGCTGTTAGTGCAGTCTTTTCACAAACCTCAGGGTTGCTGGCATTCATGACCTCCAAGATTGAATGGTTTACAAACATAAGAATGAAATAGACTCAAGTTAATTAATGACTCGATTTATTAAACCGAGAATAATTAGAACGGCGGACGACTTCCTGATGTGGTTAACTATTCTCATGCTAGTCGCTTGAACGTTGTTGATGTCTAACTAAGTATGGATTCCGATTTTTGTTTCGTAGGAAAAGCTACACACATCTCAATGCTTTGGGTTCGATTTTGTTTTCGATCGACCCTAGACGAGCTGTGTTGAAGGTTCATTGAAGTGCCAGTTAGCCCCCAGGTTTCATTACTGTAGGTTTCATCTAAAGTTACTGTTATTTATGGCCCCAGAAGGACCGGCAGGTTGGTTATTATAAGTAAACAAAATGAACCTGCAGTATAGATTATTTGAAACCGCGAGAGCTGCATTTATAGTACTAGCCAGTGACTCAGAAACCCAAATTGCTATGAACTCAACTATTCAACCCAATACAAATTTCCGAAAAATGTTATGGCTATTTCAGCATTAAAGCTTTAATAATTAATCTGGTTTTCAATGTTCGATTTTTTGGAGGTTTTCAGCTTTCTGATTTGTTGCGAGATCAAAAGTATCAGTAGGGTTTGAACTCTTACACATATATCAGCTCCACCACTTTACAGAGACAAATGTAACCTTATAGATATACCGTTGAACCGTAACTTTTACATTAGTATATGGAGATCTTAGGCGATTCATCGCTCTTTGTTTCAGGAGTTACGTTACCGATTCCTATGAGTAAACATAATGTCATCATGAGTCTGCAATTTAATGATTCTGCTGTCGATCGCGCAGCAGCTTAACGGGAAAAATGAGCAGCGCGAAACATGCACGTAAAACTTAAAAATGTCTCTGTTTCACTATTTCAGCTTTGAATACATGAATAAAAGCAAACAGTCAGTTATATCGCCATTATGAAAAAGATTTGTAAGCGAGAGTTTCTTGAGTCTTCCGAATTTTCACTACTATTAGAAGGTGTGTTGTAATTGAACGAAAAAGGCCTTATCAGAAGTAGCTATCATTTTAATTAAGAAATAGGATAACATTTTCATGCTCAACTCCATCAAAATGTCACCTGATATGTGAGTATTTCTTCGTTTACCTGACTCATCATTTGAAAACAAAAATGTGGTTTTTTACCTCGTCAACGAAAGCGTATTTCACATAAATAAAATTGATCATACGTTTCGAAACTAAAAACATTTATTGGTTACATTCGTTAAAATTTGCTTACTATTCACAAAGTCCTTGCTTGCTTGTGCAGTTGGGTGGTCAGTCTTGGAGAGCAAACCAATCTTCTACTTCAATAGAATGTGATCACTCCAAGATGTCAGTCATATCCTACATTTGAAGGTTTTATAAAACTCACAGTCACTATTTCATTCATGTTTCTCAGAAAGGCGAAATGATCAATTTTTAATTGTATACTGGAAAAGGTTATTTCTCCCTTTGGATGTTGTCGTAAAATATATATTTTGTACTTGGACAAATCTGAATAACCCTCATCCATTATAAAACCAGAAAAATTTATTCCAATAGATGTAGAACAAAATATATTTATCCGTTTACTAAATAATCAATGAAATCAGCTAGAATAAATTGTCAAACTTTGCAAGAGCATAGAGAAGGCATTTCTGGCACACGTTATGCGCCACTTATCTGCGCATGTTATTCCCATCGGAGATTTATTCTGAAGATAAATTTCAAACACTTACCAGATCCACAAAATGAACATTAAGAACCTGTGGTGATCGGGATTAGTGATCTGTCTGCTAAGGCGCAACCCAATATCACCCTCCCCATCACGATCAGGTCGAATAATACTATCATCCACGAGCGTATTTCGAACAAAACGCCCACCTGTTACTTCAAGTGCCTCAGTCTGGCGCTAATCCGCATAATCTCGTCCTCTTCTTGTTTCTACCTGTAGGCCGCGTTGTGCATGTGTGTGCTATATGCACTTGCCAGTCTGCCTCGGTAGAGGTAATCTCGCGGAGCTACACATGAGTGAAATTAAATAAGAATCAGGTTGGTATTCTTCATTCTTGCTGTCCAAAAAAGCAAATGTTTAAGCACTAGCCGAGTTTTATGCGCATGGAGACATCAAACAGCATCCTATTTGCCGACTATTGGCTGTATGTGACATTAACTAGTACCTCTAAAATGATGGAAAAATTATTGNCTCGTCTTGATCCGATGGACATAATAGTGAATGCACATTGCAAAGATACCTGATTAGTTCAAGCTCAGTTCGCATAAAATCATCATCCCCGAACGCAGACAATAAACGTATTAAATATTTTGGACTAATTTGAGCCATTCTATTCCTGATATTGACTCGAATAAAAGACAGCCGTACATATCACAGTTGAAAAATGAGAAAACCTGTTTAAGATAAAGTTGCCGCTGTAAAACTGTTAATTATTACGTTTCCACGAAGGGCATCGTGAAAACTGGTTCAAATTGGTTCTCTTCACATTGTGCAGAACGGATTGCAATCAAGAGATAAAAACCTATAATGAGTCAACGGAACGAGGTGTTTTCAATGGCTAGTAGAAGGATGCACAGTCTAAACACAATTTTTGGCTGCTTCATAAAGACAATTGTGTGCGTTATGTATACAATGAGGTTGCTGATGCACTGTCCGGAAATGAAATTGCACACCAAGTGATCATTGTACTCGTCACAGAAATGCGTACGTTAGGGTTAAAACTTTACCCGGTGACACACGTTTTAACAATGTGATTATTTGCCAAACAACGGGAATAAATCTAAAAAAGTGGATCAATGCATAAACATATTGTTCAGTTCATACACCTTGTACACCGTAACGAATCACCGTTTACTCAAATACCTAACCTTCGGGGACTTTATCCAGACCAGTTTAATTTATTTTCAACAAAACCAATCCGTGTAACACATCATGTTTTACAGGAATTATGTGGATGTTTCGACATTAGTATTTCAATGTTTTTCAAGTGCTTATTATTGCAGGTAATTTATCATAAAAACGCACTACATAAGATTGTGATTGAACATGTTCCAAGTTCTCGATCCAATTGAATGTATCAGTATTTCATGTCTCTTAAGTGTTCACTGTTCACTGTTTTCTGGAAAGAATAGCATTGTTGAAATAATAATTTTAGGCAAAAGTGGATTAATCTTCCACTCGCACACCGATCGGTGAATGCCCACAAATGAAATTTTATTTGCATCGGGCTTCGTATTAGGTGACAATTATTAACCCGAGCATATATATGCCAAAATTGTTGATTAAATTTGAGTCGGGATAAATTTTTGTATATACTAATAAATCTAACTAAATTAATTGACAAACAGTACAGTATACTTTGATAAACTATCAATTTGCCCTACCACCAAACCAATTTTCAACAAAATCAGTTCACTGAATGATGAGATGATACGGTAAACCAAATCTCACACGTGGCCACGTAAAAGCCAGCTATGATAGGTCTGAACCAATAAACCCCGATATATTTTGAAAAGCACCGCACCATCGATATGTATCTTTAGCTTCCACGTTAGTTCTCTCTGTTTTTGGCTATGATATTATTTTTCACAATGGTTGACCATGTATATTTAAAGCTTTAATCATCAAATAACCATTGCTTCCTCCTTTATTGAAGTTTCGACCCAATCCAAGGGAATGGTAACTGTTTTGCTGAGTTGATTTTTGCCATGATGAATTAAACTTTCCTAACAGTTATATTTTGCACTGAACAACACATGATGAGTAAAACAGTGCCGATGCGAAATGATTGTTCTGTCCACCAACGTTTCAGTATGTCATCCGGTATGTGTTATTCCAGCCGAATATCAGGCTACACAGAAGTTTCAACCCGGATGTAATTAGGAACTGCCTGAGGTGTGGTGAACTTGTTTGTGCATTTAACAATTTCGGAACTAACCGGCACATCACATAGGTTACCCGCTAGTCAACAATTAACATCTACGAACCACGAACATCTCTTTCTACCAATGGAAACTACAGTGCATCATATTGGCATTTTTCCACAGAAGATTCGGTTCAAAGATGTCTTCGTTGATGGCGAATAGTTTCTCTCCTCAAGTCATACATCTTTAACCGAAGATGTGTCAATTAAGAATAAACATCTACATACCATTTGTCCCAACAAGCATGTTCCGCTCCCGGCACCCACCCGCTCGCACAGTTTGCCCAAACCACATCTGAGCTTTCTAGTACATTCGAAAGCCTATCTGTTTTGGGTTCAATTTCCCATTAAATATGTTAATATGCAACACCTAGGGCTTTTGATTAAACAAAATAAAGGCCCAGCAATGCTCATATGTATGTTTAAACTTATGATCCAAGATGTTACTTGAAGATCACAATTTGTAAAACATTCGTCCATTTTGCGTTCACACATGTTTGTTTCTTCAGTCTAATGCAATTTTATTCAATGAGACAAATTGATGCCAATAGCGGGCATACCGACAAAACCTTCAACACTATTTGATTAGAAATGAAAATTATTTTAGATTCTTTATTGTACCAATATTGGTGCATCACTAAATGTTGTATAAAGCAATGTTAGATCAGCTCAAGCTAGATTTGATAAGGTTGTGCACAGGATTTTATAAGAAATGAATAATTTTATATTATCAATTGTGATTTTTATTGATTTTAACTGACTGTCCTTCGGACTTCACCTTCACGCATAATCCTCGGTTAATTGATTCAACCATACACTCGGAAGCACTAGGCTCGAGTTTCGCCCTTATTAGAGCTTAACAGTAGTGTATATCCACCATCCCATCCGGGATTTCAACTGCGGACCCATCGCATGGGATATGTGTGCGTTATCACGGTTCCAACCAGCTCACACCATGGCTGAACCAAATTGTCAATATATGTGACTGTTCTGAGATCATTTCGTATTGAGAGAGTACTTCTGAGTTTGCATTGCTTAAACGCGTTCGACTGACCCAAAATAACTTTACACAATCCGACTCGAATTGGTGAGTAACAAAAGTGGTTCACGTTGCTGGTATGCCAAAGTGAAGATAAACCCAAGCACATACAAGAACGATAAGTACCACGAGAATTACCTATTTGACTTTTCTGTTCTTTTTGTCTACGGTTTTGTGAAAATTTGAGGCAGACTTGCCCTTTATGTAGCTTGTTCACTACCTTTGCACAAGTTAACGCATTCAGATAGAACGGCATATCTTACTAATAAAGTCATGCTCTCTTAGAAGCGGTATATAATACAAGGATTTCCAAAGTCGACAAACGATGTCATCGCTGTGCAGCGCCGCGCAGGTGACACGTTTCTCAAATCGTGTAATATATGTACCAGGATGCAGATTGTGAATTAGTTTTTTTAATGAAGAGACGTTTGTACGTCAAAAATGTATGTCATGTGTCGGTCATCAGAATTGAACTCGACAGGTCAATTTGTCAAACCGTATCCTGCAGGCATTCAATAATATACAAGCTCACTTCCAACTTCTGTCCTATATCACGTTTTACACAAAACTTCTGTGGATAGCGCATTTTCTCCCCACTGCTGAATCAAACGCTTATAGGTATCATCCACTCTGTGGACACACGTGGATGTAAATTATCATGCTTAAGCAACAAAAATGCAAAATCTCATGAGGCACCTCGTTAATAAAATGGTAAATGTTCTAATCAGTATTCTAGGGCGTAAAAATGTAGGATAGCTAAAATGCGGCCGCAAACGAACAACCTAACAGGAAATTGGAGCCACATTGTGAATAGCTCAGTTTGCATTCCGCGAGAGACTCACAGAGCGACTTTGTCATAAACTCACCCATAGGTCGGCTATGATTCACCCAATTCCATCTAGCGATCAATAGTAAAGAGCTATGTATTTGCCTAAACTGTCCAATAGATCGATTCCAAAAACGTTTCGGTCAAAGAGACTTTTGAAAATATCGAGTTTCAGGAAAAGATAACTAGATTCTCCGCGAGTTTCTTTCAATTTCCATACTAAACATCATTCTGAACGTTTATCGACTAAGGTAAATTACTTTTGGAAGCCATATGCAAAAAAAATCTTGTTGTATTTTCAAGTATGACCAATGTATTAAAATAAAAGTCCTTAGTATGGTATTGGAAACCCTCTTGAACTATATTTTCACCCTAAAATAATTATTATGGTTGTAGAAGTCAAGTGGTTATGACCGTGTTTGAACCTTAACATCCAGCGCAGCCCAAAATCGCCATTTGCATGCATCCCTAAGTTGTCATCAATCGATTGCGCCTTCATACTAAAGCAGTTGACTATTTCATTGTAGGCTAAATTGAAAAAAAGAAAATAAACACATTTTTAATGAAAGACGTTCATTGTATGAAGATTTGTTGTCCTTATTCGTTACGTTCTTACCTCCGTGTTATCGCCATTTTCGACAAAAACAACTAATAATTAGCATTTGATTTAAACCAGACTTCTCAATCTAGTGATTCCAGTTCAGAGTTCCACTGAATAAAACAGCATCCTTATCATCAGAGACTGGTCATGTTCATCGGAACTGGGATAATTCGACAAAACATCCCGGTCAATGAATATTGCCAGTCAACCGGTCTCGTATCTCTGGTTCTGGAGTGTTTGCGGTTCCAGCCTATTGGACTTTTAAGCATACACGTGGAGATGAATCTCTCTCGTAAATCCACCGAATAACCCGGCTCCATCAATTTTTCTGACATGATCTGAGCTATTCTGACAAATCAGTAGGACATTAAAGCTCCCCACCACCATTATCTTCAATGCTTTCCTCCGTGTGTTTATCAGTATCGCAAAATCACCTCCGTCAAATGGATGACAGAGAAGCAAGCAAGAACAAGTAAAATGTTATCCATCAACATAACTAAGAACTTGTCCGGTGATATCATTCCGAAGAAGACTCAGAAAAATGACAAAGGGAATCGATTATTGTTTTCCTCTTCTTCAATCACCAAAGTGAATTTGTGATCAAATATTTAGCTCAATTTACGAAATCTTTGCAAATGTTCCCGAAATCTTAATCAGGTTCAGTTACCAACCCGTAGTTACATTTTATACAGCATGGATGAGAAATCAATAATGATTATTCCTAAGTCTTATGTTCCTGATCAGACTCCTCAATCCTTTCAACAGGTTTCAGATCATTCAGCTTCTACATACTAAATAACCCGCATGGTTGTAATTTTTTATAGAGACGGAGAACTGAGCAAATCGTCTGTGGTATTCCGACTATGATTGATCTTTTCTAGTCCCCAATGTGGTTTTCCCTAATTTACATCGCCTCAACATAAAATGTTTGTTGTAATTGTTAGAGCAGTTGATAATGAAATCAGTAATAATTCCAATAGCAAGACAGGTGCATTTCCAGCTGAGATACCACGAAATGATCTAATGAATACGTGGATGCACTAGGATTTTATCATCTCCCTCGTTTGGCAACCGCACACACCTCAATAGCACGTCCATGAGGTCATGTCGCGTTGACTCAGCTGGCAGAATATACGACTGTTTTGCTTCCAGTACGCCGTTGCTTTGTATCATACAAATATCATTTAGCTGAGAAATTGTTATGTACCATTGGATTTTGCAATGAAAATTGTTGCTTTCGTTTGCCTCTTTTTCCCCTAATAGACTTACAACCGGGAATGTCCTGCAACCTCGATAAACTATAAATCGTTTTTAACCTCGATGTTTATTATGAATACGTTCTTGCTCAGCGGGTGATCCATGACTCTTAACGGAATAACTGTTTCAGTGGTCGGTTTCTCGGGTTGTAATTGGATATTTTCCCCTTGCAACCGCTAAATGCTCCTATCATACAAAGCACTTCAAACAGACTAATTTGAGGAATCCATCCTCACTGCCTTCCCTTAGAGAAGATGTTTGCCAACCATATAGGAGAACGGAAAGCCAACATCCTGGGCTATAACCGGATTGGTAAACCAGTGTAATTTCACTTAATGGAGCCAGGTAAGAGCCTTGCTTCCAAAGCAACCAAGAAGAGACGTAAGAATCACACATACTTTCTTAGTTGTGGTCCGATTAAGAATCGAGCTGTATTAAGATACTTCGACCTTTGACATTTCAAAATAAAAAATATTGATCCACCCACAACTCCGTTGTGAGTTTGTCGGCAGTATCGTTCACATTAATGGTCCTTTACACTCTGCGTACTTTTCCACATACTACTTTTTATAGCATAAACCAGTCTACAGAGCCGGTCAAACGATGCGTTGCAGTCCTTATCGTTCAAATCTGTCACTCCAGAATGCAGACTTCATTTGTGATGATCATGTTTCGCTAGTCCCCGCTAATCCCAAATAAATGGGTTTCAAACTTGCTACTTTACTAACTAACCGCCTGTGACCGGCGAGAATCAACAGTCATGGAACATTTTTGTCATCACACATCCTGTTCCTCTGTTCTTTACACAAAGTGTGACTGTTTCGGTTATTACGTGAGTTGTACCTGGTTGAGGAAAGCAATTTATTCGTCTTTAATGCTCATGTACAAGAAGAGGTAATGAGCTCTCTACTACGTACGAGTACTATGCACCTCGTAAATGTATGGAGACGATGATGGGCAAAACAAAGGATCAAATCAAATCAAAAATAACATTCAGTTTATAAATTTGTTGCTCTCATAGCATCAAAATATAAATATTTATGTGGTTGCTGGGAATCTTTCGTTTTCTTTTAAGTTTGTTGATGGTTATCTTATGATTAGATGTTATCATACACCAGTGAAGCACAGTTGGTTCACTATATATCACAACGAGAGTAGAAATGGTCAGTGCATCTCTGGTGATGGGAGGTGTAAACAGTCCCCAACTGGTAGCACAGGATGACCAGTGTTTTGTTTTGTTAAGTAAAAGCTTTTAAGCGAATGCATGTGTCCCCTGGTTGGGCAGATACTCAGATACATTAATCAGTGGAAGCGTTGGCTTACTTCGTTGTTTCTACTTGCAAGACCTGTTTCTTTTCTCCATCTCTCTCCCGGTTCCACTAGTTTGGTCATAGAGGAAACTGATGGGAATCAGTGCATTTAGTTGTTATTCATACGGAGGAAGAGCGTATGCATGCAAAATAAAACATTGCTTTCAAAAAAACGAAACCGATTTCAAATCTAAACATATTTGACAAAAGTTGGTAGGAATATAATCCTAAATGGCAATGTCACTGAACAAACTTTCAAACAAAGTTCGTTTTTCCCATAGATATTTTTCATGCCCAACTGGGTTCGATATGCTGCGCTCTTAAGTTCGCAATCAAGTTACTGGTGGTTCCATTTGAAGTGTTTTGCTATGACAAGAGTCCTATGGTACTATATATATCATGGTATGAAGTGGATTCCCTTTTAAGCGTATGCTGATTCATATTTTGAATACATTTTATCGGGTGATCACAACTGCAACTGTCCTGAAATGGCTCTACTGTTCTTTTGTTCACCATTTTGTCAGACCAAGAACCGATAGTTGGAGATTGAGTGCTTTGCGAAACAGGCAGATTAGGGCAAAAACACAAAAAAGATTAAAAAAAAATAGCAATCAGTGCAAGGTGTACAATTTCCAACTTGACAGGAAGCCCCGATATCTGCAAGTTAATGATGGAATATTCGTTCAACGGTTGAACAAAGAGATGAAGCCAAGTGAATGTTATCTATTTTTCAGTAGTTCGGACGCAAACCATCGGGATGAACCGGACTGCCATTTATTGATCGCTGCGGTTAACAAATCACGGTTGATTGAAAAGCATATACTTTTGTCTGAGCTGAATTATTTGTGAACTTCAGTTTTGGGGCACTTTGCGTTTCTGTTTGACGTGTTACTAACCTTGCTCAACACTGGGAGTCCAATATTGGAGATAAAAGCACTCATACTTGGTTAATGAGAGAGAAAACTTTTGATTTTCTGTAGCACACAAAATTAAAGCAATCTAAGTGATTTGAGAAAATATTTTCTCGTTCCATATTTATTTATTAATACAGTTTATCTTCTGTTCTGGAGAAGAGTTCGAGAAACTGGGAAAAAACACTGAGAACCATTTAATCTAATTTAAGCTGTCTGAATGAAACCTTACCCTGTCAGATTGTAGCCAGAGAAAAGCGTTATCTTATGGTTCCGTTTTGACACCCATATACTTCTTGTCACCCGTCTGGCATCCTCCACTTTGTATCCCATTCTAATCAGTTCCCGCGAGGAGGTTTAGGTCCAGGGTGTGCCAATGTCATTTTTTGGTGGCTTAACATTACTGGTGCTTCCTGTGAGTGTGCCGCGAATGAATAAATAATCATAAACTGGACGCAAATCAAAAGTACCCTTTTTCGTTCCGACTAATTCGAACCTGGAACATCAGACCACTTCAATTTTAAAGTTTTTCGATCCCGCCGTTTGCAAAGCTTGAATGTTCTCCGTTCACATTTTATCTCCCTTTGCGCTTATACAGATCTCGCAGAAACAGATTCATTCGCGCTTGGTCTAAATGTAATTTCTTAGCTGAATGGAGAATGGCCCCCATTTCGAGAAGAACTATTGTAATCGTCTGTATTTGACAAGTCACACGTGCCTTGGTGCAGTAGAAACATCCCTTGTTGGAACATCAACCTGCATTCAGTAAAAAATGTTTCAGAAATGTACGTAGATTGTTTAGCATTGAAAACACTACGGCCTGAATTCTGAACTTTGTGGTACATTGGTGAAACACCGATAACGTGCTTGGCAAAACCACTTTCTCTCTATTCCTTTTGGCTCTACATGAAGTAAAACGTTGTATTTGATCATTATCGTTTTCGGATGCCATCAACGTTTCTGCGAGTAACTCAAAAAGCTGTGCATACAAACTAACAGGATGCACCGTTAATAAACATAGACTGCTCTTATGTCTCCATCAACTTGCTTCTTCGTTCCGACTCTTTATATGGAATGCCATCCAAATTGCATTGACTCCAGCAACAACAAAACGTGAAATCACGGTTTACTGCCACCCGGATTTGAAATGTACTCTTTAAATGACATTCAAACTTTCTCTAGACTAAGGTTATTAAGCAGTGCATTCTCACGCTTTCCAATAATTTTGAAGGCATTATCTCTTGCGGAATGAACGATATCCCAAGGAGTGAAACCCACACCCAAGATCATCAAGAGCGCTTGGTGCCTCTTAAACAATCAAATGGGCTAATCCAATCTTTTTACTCTAAATCGATTGGGCTATGCGCACAAGGTAATGACCGTCGACCGTGTAGCTCAGGGATATGGGTTTGAAATCTGGACCCGAATGTTCGCGGTCCGAGTTCTGACAGGGACACAAAACGTACGCTCTGCTGACAAGTCCCAAGCAAGACGAAACAGCTGTCCAGCGCCTTTTGTCGGTCATCACAAACATTTCCATCATATTTGAATATTGGGTTCTCTTGCCGAATCTTATCTACTAACCAAGAACTAATTCCCATTGAACGATGTTTAGTTCAACAGATATTTTGGAGATTTTGTATTATTTTTCCACATTTTTAAATGTTTTGGAATAACTTGACTAGTCGTGTTCAAACTAATGAGTTGGAATTTTGTCGTGAATTTACTTTACAGTGCGTGTTGTTCTGTTGCGTGTTTAGCTGAAAATAACGAACTTTATCAGAGAGACCTATTCTGAACCACTAATTAAATATTGTAAACTGATAGTGAGATGTAAGGAATTATGAAACTTAATTGGATTTGCTATGAAATCGTGGCACTCATGGAGCCATGTGAAAGCTGCAATTATACCCGTAATTTTAATTTAATCTTCCGAAAATAGAGGGGTATTGATTCACAATAATTTACAGTACGTGTTCAGTGAATCGGAACTCTGTGACAACTTTGAGTGCAGTACGTCAGGGAAAAAACTGACAGGCCACAGTCAATTGATTGGAAATAGGATTAACATCTTTGTGTGAATAGGAGGATGTAAACGCAAAGGATTACGGTGGAATCCCAATAATAAACCTATGCTCCCAAGGGTATTGAAATTGAGTCCGGTAGTATTAATATGTACTATAAATCATAACGCATTCCACTGTTAGTGTGGACACTGACCGTTTTATTCGGTAGTCACCAACCCAAATAATTTTTCAATGGTTCACGTAATGATACTGACCGATCGTGATGCCCTAAAATATTCTTTATGATCAAATGGCGTTTCATTAAATTTATCACCTGTATAAATGCTTAAGGTATGGACAATAATTTATACCTTGTCTACTTCGTTCACGTAGTTTCTAGTCTGTATGATTGTCAACTGCCTGACCTTG
>UZAN01039530.1:124133-153362 GCA_900618425.1 Echinostoma caproni
AACTCGTTGAATTTCAGAAATACCAATTGAATCAAATTCAACCTTGAAATCAAGGTCACTTTTGTGGAGAGCTTTGAATGCTCGTATTGTTATCACCATAATAAAGCAAGCAGCGTTCGAAACCGAAAATTTCCGTTATCTCAGTGAATAAACAAAACAGAATTGCACGATCACACAAGCCGGGGTTTTCGATATCAAATCTTGCCCAATGCTTTAACGTTAACAAAAGCACAATTTACAGGATAATTCATGGGAAAACAACAACCAGAACAGCTTGTGTAGGCCGTAAATCGAGTGCATCCAAACAGGAGGACGACCTCATTCATATTACTCTGAAACAAATTGCAGAAAATTGTTGTCGTTTATCCAACGATAAGATCTTCCCCGCCAGTCATACTTCCTTCTGCAAAGAAGAATGAAAAAATCAAAACGCATCAGGTTTCAGCTGAAGTCAAACCTTTATTGAACGCGCAGGAAAAGCAGGTGCGTATTGATTTTGTCCGAGAATTTAAATCTCAACGTGCGGCATTTTGATGATCGGTTTATTTTGCCGACGAGTGCATGGTGTGCGATGAGCCCTGGAAGGCTCACAAAATAGTAATTTGTTGTGAGAATTTCCCAAAAGAACCTAGTACATCAAATGAAAACGTTTCTCACCCGTCGAGATTACTCATCTTGGCATGGATAAAACGTGGTCAGCCTTGTCGGTGGACATCAGTCAAAGGCACCATGAACAGTAGGAAATTCGCATCCGTAATTACGAAAATGTTTCCAGAATTTCATGAAAACAAATCTTCTGGAAAAGTTATCCTTTTCCAGGATAACGCTCCGTGTCATGTTATACTGGAGTTTAGCAAATTTATTTAGTTAAGGACTCCGGTTCACTTATTATTTGCTTTCAGATTCAGAAAAGTTACGTGACTCTAAAGTCCAGCTCATACAACTTTCCCTAATTTCCTCGATCTCAACATGGTTTAAAATCTGTTTTCTGTTTTGAAGAGAGAGGTCAATGAGCTATCTCTAAATTATACTTTGGGGGCATAAATGCGATACGTAATACAGCACAAAATGGAAAATGACTTCATAAAAATGCTGGTGGGTTCGATGCCGAAGAGACTTGAAAAACACCTGAAGAACAAAAGCAGACCAATCGACTATTAGTGTGCGAAAACTTTACATGAATGAATGTTAATTTGTGGAAAATAAAAACTCCTTCATTCTCTTTAGTTAGTTCTTAACTCATCATGGTCTAGGTCAACGACTACTGACAAAGTGGGAGTATCCGCTACATTATGAACCATTCCATCTGCTGAGTACAAACGAATCAGGAAAATCACGTCTATAAAGACTCACCAAGGCTTGTTCATTACTATTTGGAAAACTAATTTACTTCAGTATAAATGCTGTTGCCTATGCGAACCGACAAGCGTCCCACGCGGACCCGTTTCCTCAGTTTTGATTAAACTTTACTCACGAGAATCAATAAGGCCTTGCTCCGCTCCAACTAGACACAGCATATCAGTAATAGTGTCCACTTATACTAATGCTTTTATCATTCAAATGTCTTAACTTTCTGAATTTCAGTCAGGGCCATTTGATCATCGGTTATAAGATAACAAAACTTCATTAGAAGAAAATATGAGAGCTGAGTGATAAAAAATGACTCTTAAGAATGACCAAAATGTTATACTTTCATTTTGTTAACACCCCTTTTGTCTGCTTGTATTTGCAACGTCTTCAGCCGGTTGTTTTGTCATAAACGTTTAATGTGGCCTTTATTCAAATAATGAAACCAGAGAATTGAGAACACTGCATGGAAATAGAACGTTCTGAGTAAATGCCCATCAACGGTTGCTATCAAAGTGGAAACGTGTCGGTGAACTCTGAATGTATGGTCGTGAAACACGAGTTCAAAGATTACATGTACTGAGTCGGACATCACTCTGTTATTCGATCGCGATAAGAAACTACTATTGTACACGCCGGTCTTCATTCGGAACCAACCGGTTCAACGGATTTGATTTTCGTTAAGCGGGCAGATGGTAAGATTGAATGAGTTTGATCACTTCTACCACTAGAAGCAGAACATTCAAAATGCGACTACTCATAAAACAACCAACAATTACGGTTAGTGCATCATTCTTTCTTTCGAAGATCATTCAAAAAACTGTATTTCTGTGGAAATGTAAAATCGTTCCACCATGAAAACTATTTAACATCTAACGCAAATGCTAGCTCAAACACAATGATATGGCTATAAGCATGGTACATTGGCGATTCATTTGTGTGTACGCGGATCGCTATATGTTGATGGCTTTGATTCAGGTGGGGCCTATTTGCACCAAACATTGTTCGATCCGAATAAAAGCTTTTGGTTACGTTCTATTTCTTGTGTTTATATTGGAGAATTCCTTTCTTTCTGGTTAAATTGACAAACCAAAGCCTAATGTGCGATCTCAGCGTGGTTTGCAGTTTCTGCTTTGCCGTGCAAATCACCCCTACATGCGATGTGATATTGAGGCTTTTCTAGCAACAACATGCGTGGCCTACAGAAAGTTCCGGTGCATTTTTCATCAACTGATTGCTTAGACTCATACTATAATCGTCTTCCCAATCTATTGCATTGCATTCATTCAGGTAATTATTCGCCGAAAGTATTCTCGGAATAAAATGTAATAAGTTTTCTTTATGTTGTCGAAACAAAACATCTGGAATTGGTTCACACTTTACGATTTGTCACATTTTTTACGCAATCCCTAAAGCTCTACAGTGAATCTAATGAAATATAACGAAAAGTGGGATCAGGAAATTCCGTACCGGTTCCTTTTTATTTCCAGCGTTTTCTGTCCAATTTTGAAGAATCTCACCATAACACTGTTCTTCTCTTTTGCCTCTCAGCTGTTCCGCATACGTTCGCGTGTACAATCGAATTCGAACATTTACGTTGAACGAGGATGACCCGTACGAAGTGGAACTTTGTGGTTCGTATGCGGAAATCCCACAGGACCAATACTATTCCTCCTTTGAACGACTCATTTTGGCTGTGAAATTGCATTCAGACTCTGAGATTGGGGATTACGGTTTTCTTGGTCATTATTGGTTCGAACCGAGAGGTCTGTTCATTCGTCCTTTTGCCCGTGGGTGACACCATGTTATTGATGTGTTGAAAATCCGCTACATTTTAAATTACTTGTCGTATTTCCCTCCCAATGAAGTGATTTCCACGTTTTGCAATCCTAGGTAACTGATCACATTTTACATAGTTGTTTCCGTTAGCAGTTTTCTGTAAATTATATCGCGACCAATGTATGTGGTTTATAGTGCACATTTTGCCACAGCCTAGATAGCATTTTGCTAATCTGTCTATGAAATAGGTGATTCAAATGCACGGACTGTTTAACCCGGATATTATATTACTAGAAATCAGCACACTCTTGTATGTAACTTATTTTCTCCTTAACTACCCCGTCTGCCATCTATTTCTCTCACAAATGTAAATTACACTAACTATAACGCAGATTTTTCATTTTCGACCATAACCACCCACGTTTGTTTATTCGTCCAGATCAGTACACAATTACCGGGTTGACTATTCCGGGCACACAGTGCGATTGGTTTGCCCGGTCCAAATCGTCCACGTCCGGTAGCAGCGGAGAACCGGGTCGATCTGGGCGAATCCAAAGCCCAGACTACCCACAAAACTATCCGCCAGGATTGCACTGTCGATTCCATTTTATAGGTCAACCGCAAGAGCGTGTGATTCTCACGCTACGCGATGTGGAACTGGCCAACACGAATGAAAAGTATGCCTTTTTGCGGAGTTTTCCTGCACAACTTACCTATTTGCCACTGATGGAGTGGTCAGGATAATAGGCGTGTACACAGAGAAAAATAACTTTTAACATATGCTTGCCTTACATACTTCGATTAAAACAAATTCCAGAATAATGTATACCATGTTTACAAAATGTTTTCCCTTAGGGAAGTAACCTACATTGCTCCCCACACTAGGTCAAGTCTAATAGACTTGATGAAGTGCTTCTGTTAAACTCAAACACCGAAATAGTTAAAATTTGCAATATTACCAGATCTTGGAAAGGTTTCCATAAAAATGATGCGCTTTGTTAGTTTCTACCTAATGAATTTCGAACTCTCTGCAATCACAAACCTATAAAACTGTTAAAAAAATGACTGAAAATTCAATAGTTTATACCATGNGTTTTTCACTGTACCTGCATCAGTTTTCCTTCGGAAGCGATGGTGACGTTTCGGGCTTCGCCACCACTGCCACTTCAGTTACAAGTTCAAACTCCGCAGTCTCCAACCAACACACAATGATACTCAGATCTTTTCGTAGCCTCGGCCCATCCACAGTTGAGAAACTGATTGTATGGCACAGAAATCAAAAGTATTACATTTACCACTTTGAACCAGCTGATGAATCTATTAGAATTTCCAACAGACCCAAAATATGACTCATTTACGTTCCAAATGAAATGGTAATAGGGAACTCAAGACAACAATGAGTGGAGTTGACTGGATTGCATTTCACCCACTGTCATGTTTTCACGAATACAAATGAAATGAATATTGTTGGGTCTTATTTCCAGAAACTATTTTGATTAAACAATTTGTGAAAAATAGCACGTCACGGATTTGATAACTTGTCGCAGCTGCACTGCGAACAATTCAAGAAAATGAGTATCATTTGATCTTTAATACCTGACAATCCATGAGCTAGATCAAGGCTTTCTGTGTGATCATACTCCCCAGCGGGTACAGAACGTAACTGGGTAGCACATTTATTTTTGTATGTGAGCATTAACGTGAACAATAGTTAATCACGCTGGGAATGTTATTTTTTCCACCAGGGAATAAAACACCACATCAACTCCTCGATGAATTCTCAAATATTTTTCGTTGCTTAGCATCACAACAATTCCTTTAATTTGAATGCGCCTTCTAAATTGTCTCTTTAAATACGCAGTTGAGTATGTGCATGGAACATTTGTCTTACGAAATGCATCTAATTATTTTGATCGACTAGACACTTCTGGCAATATGTTGCCAAGTTCAGTTAACATTGAAGTTCATTTTGTACAGGGGTTCACTTCCATCAGGCGTGCTTCCCTCTTTATGCTCAACTTTCTAACAAGGCGTCCTACTACTACGGTGGGTGACTCATCAACACTAGGGCGCATGTGATATTCTTACTCGTTATTCAGTGTACTCTTGGTAGGTGTGTGGTCTTCGGTACATTCGTTGTACATTTATTTAGTTATCTGCTCTATCTTCCCTCTCTTTTCTCCTTTTTTTCAGCTGCACGCAACATCTGCACGGAGATTATATCTTGTTGCAAGAAGGAAAATTTGTCACTCAGACCCCGTATACTCAGAACACCACACCGCAGAACAGAACCGCACCGCTTCACCCAGGCAGGTATATTTGGCACTATTGTGGGAAACTGATGCAAGCTGAAATAGTGTCAGATGGTCCAAATATGTTACTAACTTTTGTCAGTAATCAAGATGGTCAACAGCGGCGCGGATTTTCTGCTTCCTACAGATTTGTACATCGTAACCAAGTTCGTCCGACGTCAGTCCATGACAGCAATCAATTCTTGCATATACCAGGACAAGAATACCAAATTATGGATTCCACTTTTGGTACTCGTGAGTATGCACCTATGTTTTAATTCGTTCTCTTCGATGCTCCTCAATCATGTTCAGATATTCTATTTCAAGGTAACTCAAATTATTATCTCTAATCCTATAATTTCAGTGAAAGTCATTCATCTTTTTATATGTTCCGTACGACTAGTTTTTCTGAAAAGTTTTTGAACGCCCCCTTGTAATTGGGATATTTTCAACAAAAATATTTTTGCTATCAAAATATGCTCAGATTTATTGGGATGAACGGATAACTAAATTCTTTGTTATTTGACAGTGAATAATGAAAAGTTACAATGAATTCATTTTTATTTAGTCAGTTTTTTTTTCTGGTGCGACCGCAATGAACAGTGACTCGAATAGCGCTTGCATGTAAATACTATTGCCCAAACTGGAACAAAGTGATGAAAAAAAAGAAGCACATACTACCTTTTTGATAAACTATTAGTTTCGCTAGTGGATTCGCTTAATTGCATGCCCTTCAGGCATTCACAAAGAATGATCATCAAGTTACATGACACGTTTTTAGTGTGAAATAAAAAAAGCTTGGTTTTTGTTGTTTTTCTTCTCAACTGACGTACTCGCAATAGTAACTGAAAATGGCATGAGAAATTAAAAAGAGAACAAGACCAAAATAGATTACCATAGAGAGTATTTTCTTCGTAACCTGGCTACTCAAGATTCGTGCAAATGGTAACTATTTAGTACCCGCGTCGAAACTACGCAAGCTTAAAATTTAAAAGCGCTAGATGACCTGTCAAATGGGAAATAAAACGCCTTTGTCTGATCACAGTTGCCCGAGGTTACTGAAGCAGCTTTATAAAACTGTTCGAAATCAGCGTATCTGTACGTTTTATACGCTGTTTCCAAAGTACCAAAAATCACATCTTTTCACAAGCCTCAGTTGGAAGGACATTTACTACACCTATTCTGTGCCCACCGAGGACGTTCGAAACCGTTTAAATCCAAAGTAAAAGGGCATGGGGATAGAAATATAATCCACAACGTTGCTTGGAACCCCTTTTATCGTTACTAAAATGATCGACTGAACATCGCAATAACGTTTCAGCTAGATAGAAAAGTTGTTCGTTACACATTTTAAATGATTATCTTTTGCTTATGGTACCTAAATAAGTAGTTAGAGTAGATAGTATGGTGGAACAACATACTTCGTATTAAACGTACGCAGAATGCAGCTTCGTTTCAAAAGTTTTGTTTTGTTCTGTTTGGAAGTGACTTTCTCCTGACTTGGCAGGCTTACGGTATTTATGTACCGGGGTCAACAATCAATGTCGGCTGTTAACCGAAAGTTCCACTAATTCATTTATAAACCTCAGATTCAGAATGGACCGAATCTGGTTCCGTGAAACATTACAGTTGGCATGACGGTTTACTAACCGGAACTATCATGTCACCTAACTATCCGGACGTGTATCCGCAAAATATTGATCAATCCTATGTCATAATTGGACCTCCACAAGGACAAATTCAACTGTTGTTCAGCGCGTTCCATCTCGATCTCCAAAACCCTTCAAAGTATGTTTGATATACGTGAACTACGCTTTGAATGGAATTTTCATAATTATGTGTAAACTTTTATCTAAATGTTTTGTACAGAAACGACGAAATACAGCAAGCTTTACTTCAGTGATAATTTTCATGTGTAATCTTGTCACGCTCAAAAACTAACCACCATGAAATACAATTATTTACTCCCATTGATCTCCGTCACGATAAATATCTATCCATTACTTTCTGGTCCCAACTGTCCTATGGAATAAAGTAAGCAAGAAAATTAACAATTATGGAAAATATTTTCGAGTAACAGGTGATTGACTATTTAACTAATATGTTATTTAATTCGGTATTAAATCTATATACAAGGAAGCCGGTATTTTATCATTATTTTTGTTATTATTATGTTATATATCTCTTAAAGAATTATAAGTGGAGTGAGTTTCATCGGGTAGGAACACGATTGATTATTCGATATTCCAGTTTCACTCAACACTTGCACACCAGAAAAAAATCTGCGTATTGAATGAACTAGAGCAAAACCAAAAACTCTGAACGTTTTCATTATCAGTCAATTCAATTTGAAGTCAACTCAGGGAGTTGAATCACACGAGAACCGTAGGTTTCCCACAAAATTAATCATCCGACAGCCGATGTGGTTAATTTATCTGGCTAATAAGTAAATTGGCGCACTCCCCGAAATTGCCTTGACCAGTGTCTTTGTGTTTCCACAAACAAAAATCTATCTGGGTAGGTCTGGTTACATTTCCAGCACAAAAATGATTTTCCAGGTATACATTTTTTTAATTTGAGAAACATCATTCGTTGTTACGCAATAAGCTACTGACGAGACCACTTAACATTTTTCAATTTCACCAAAATGTGTTTCACGGTTATCGGTATTTCCGTTCAACAGCGGATACTGTTCGGGTTAGCTGAAATCAATATGGATGATCTGACATCATTGGGTCGATTATTTTTAGTCACCACCATGGCACGTGATTCAAATTACGAAATATTTCTCACCACATACGGTGCCACTTTCAATAATTAGTTTACTTTTAACTGCAATGTACAAAACTCAAAAGTTAATCACAGTTTCACTGTACAGTTGATCAAAATTCTAGTTGCATTATTTGTATGCCTTATCTCACAGAGAAGCTATTATCATAGAGGACAGTAAAATTTAAAAGCATCCTTGATAGAATCTGTTTCATGAGCCTCAAGTACACATACATCCTGTTTGCTAGGCTTAATTCATAGTCGAATACCTTGAATATTCTGAAATGGATCAAAATTAAATATTAGTAATGTGTTCTCTTTACATTCTTCTTTGTGTATTCTTACTACAACACCTTTTACCATCAAGCTTTAGTCGAAACCCGAAATGCTTTAGCCTCTACCCGCAATCCTTTAGCCTTCACCTACATTCCTTTAGCCTGGAAAAAGATGTAGAAAGCGATCATAAAGGCAATTTCGCAGTCAATTGACAAATGTCTATCATATATAAACTTTACAATAACCCTACAAAAAATACCCCTGAGCAATTTATGCGAATGTCGATATATGGTTTAAATTTTACTGCATCTTGTGCATCGCATTTACATACAATAAGTAACGTTTCCTCCAAATCTAGTTTGTCTGACTGTTTATGAATACACGAATTATTTTTCTTATGGAGGAAAACTGTACCTCGGAGAGCATTGGCGATTGCGAACTCTTTGTGCTTTTTCGTTCTTATTTTGACAACGACAGAAATTCTGATTCTTCATTAGATCGAGCATACCAACAATAACTTTGTGGGAATCAGGCTGTTTGTTTAGCAAACTCCCTTTTATTGTAACTCCTAACCAACTTTTTACATAGCAATGCACTGGTCTATAATACCCCATTTAATAGTTTGCATCTCTATAGCAAATAAAATCCTTGGAATTTTGTCACTGCACTGCACTTAAATTTAAAACCAAAAACATTTTCATTNATTTTCATTCGAATAGATCAAGTGTCAGTGAATTCTCACAAGGAGATATTTTGTGTATCCCCCCGCCGTCCTCTTCCGATAAGAATTAACTCAGCATCCTAGAAAAATTTGATTTTACATATGTTTTATTCCAAGTAGACATAAATTGTCACCACAGAATATCCATTCCAAGACACGGCAAGAACACACAGTGGAGGGATAAAGCTGGTGGATTTAGGTTGGCTCACGGGCACCATGTCCCATAAATTATCTTCTCTAAGGCCCAGGCTTTCTGTGAGATTGTTGATTTCTATCTGATTAATGCACTTCGTTAGCTATCAAACTCTTTATGATACCCGGCAAAGTCATCTGTTAAGTCATTCTATGGTCAATATACACTACTGACCGATTGTGATGCACTAAAATATTTTCCTTCTGACTAAATTCAGTTTCATTACATTTATCACTTATGTTAATGCTTTCGGTGTATACTATAATTTATCCCTTGTTTACATCCATCTACGTAGTTTCCAGACTGCCCCGCAGATAATTAAATGTGCGTAACCTTGTTTGTTGTAATTAAAAGTTGTTTTATTCTCTTTAGCTAGTTCTTAACTCATCATGGTCTACGTCAACGACTACTGAAGAAATGGGAGTATCCTATGAATTCTGAGCTATTCCATCTGCTGAGTGTAGACAAATTACAAAAATCACTGCCCTAAAGACTCATCAAGGCTTGTTTATTTTTATTTGGGAAAAATTTCACTTCGGTATAAATGCTGTTGCCCGTACGAACCCTTAAGTGTTTCACAGGGACCCATTGCTTTAGTTTCGTTTAGATCTGTATATGCTATTTTGCGTCCTCGTTGAAACATGAGAGTTCAGATAATGAACCAAAGCCCCCACACTGGAACATATTATTTTCCAGACCAACTTAACGTTTATCATAAGTCAACTATTCCTCTTGCTTCTTACCATGTGAGTCTTGAGATTTTAGCTAAGAGCGAAAGTGGTCGATCAACCCAAGTCGGCAATCGAGCAGTCATACCATATAAGCATCAATCTAATTGTCCATTTATTGTTTTCCTAACTTTGATATGACTCGAAATATTGTTTATTGACCCACTGTTTGTCAATTACTTGGATGAAATCACACAAAATCTTCATAGACTAACAGCTTAAGAAATCTACCACTGGTTCCTACCAAAGAATTCATTTTTTGGCATACCCATGGATACACGTTCAGTTTTACATCGTAAAAGCATAATTTTTGTCAGCTTACCCTGACAAATTGGTAACGCACGATGGTCTCGGAACTAACGTAAAAGACCCTGAAGCATCAGCAAAATAAATCATCTCACTGAAATGATTAAACCAGCGAGTTATTATTAGTAATTAAAGTGAATAGACTGATATAACATTTACAGGTGCTACCCAATTCGACTGATAAGGTGTTCTCATCAGCAGAGCGTCATGTGTCGTTCACTTACAAGTCGTTTTCATATTTGTGATTGAAGGATAAATTGGTCGAGCCTGCCCTCTCATTCCGCGTGCACTTTTTTACTTGTGTATGAGACAGACTGCATACGCCGTGTGATCGTGAGATTGTCTAACCGAATCCGTGACTTCCACCCGGCGTGGCTGAACACCAGAGAGATTCAGTCACTCACCAGTTCAGTGAAGTTAACCTAGATGGAATTAATTGCACTACGAATATAACCGATGTGTTTCACGCACTAAACACGGTTCGTGGTCGACCGTAGTGCCTGATTCTCTTTCATTTGCTGTACACCAACACAATTAGTATGATCTCGTCTGACTAACCCATTATTTGTGACTGAAAAGCAATTAGTTAAAGCGTTCAAGCTTCTCCGGTCAAATATCACATTCCGTATATGATCAAGTGAATTTGCAAACAACTGTGGGATCATTTTAAATCCCAAACTTGGTCTCAAGATTATATCGAGCGCAGTAATCTGAATTTCTCCTTCCCCAAGACAACTTTATCCTTTATAAGTGACATGTTTTGTGATTTACTGTCATGAATAAAACCCAATGAAGACGATATGTTTTGTTTGAAGTGTGCTCCGCGGGGCTGTTCAGAAAATTATTCAACGAATACAAATTCATTTCAATGGCCGTGAAATGATGTTGGAACATCTAGTGTGGTTTACTAAATGATTTAAGTTTCGCTTTCTGAAAATGTCATTCGAATTTCAAGTGAAATTGTCATTTGAAGCCTTAACTGTTTCATTGCCATTTGAGGTGGCCAAACGTCAATAATGGTCTGTCGTGTATGTCTAAGGTCAATCGGACCAGTTCAACAAATGCACACCGTGGACGCTTGTTTTCACCTATCCTTTATTTGCTTAATCCTGTTAAGCTCTTTTGGCCCGAAAAGGTAAATTTATCCTCGTGTTTTTACAATGGTCAACCTGAGTGCTGACATATTATACATTCTGTTTGTTCCATTGTTCTTCTCGCGTCTGTCATCTCTGAAGAATGAGATATCACAGGGTGGGTTCTTTCCACCAGATCCGCTCGAAGTGCTCTGAATGCAGTACTTCCGTTGGAAAATCGCGAAATGCGTGACTCGTGCAAATAACAAGTTCACTTCAGTATACACACTCATATGAGACTTCATCCGCTGAATAGCTAGCCAATCATAATGTTCTGTCAAACATACGCACACAGGCACTCACAGAAATGGGCTGTTCCGGTTTTCTGTGAAATGCGAGTCCGTCGTGGTCTTGAAGATTCACTCCTCGAATCATCTCACACAATAAACGATTCATTCAGATATATCCGTGACAATGTGTCGACTTAAAAAGCTTATCCTTTGTCTTTAAAACAGGCAAAAAAATGGAGAAAAAATATGGGAACACAGACAAATACTGAAGAAATAGTTGAATTGTTCGTTTCTTTAACNTTCTTTAACCCTTGGTCGCCTCAGATCATATTCTTATTTATGCACGCCACCGCTCTCACACAATGATTACGGTTCAAGGAGTTAGTTGTCTCTCCGCGTAATATGATATACTCTGATCACATTTACTTCTGTTTTCCCCAAAAACCTTTACCCTGTTTTACTCATCGTTTATGACGATTTGTTCCAATCCGCAAAACCCTATTGTAAAAATGGATGTGTTTCGATGATGTATTATTTCACAAATATTAGTCGTGAAACTACAAACTTTCTTTGATGTTGTACCAAATTTACTCAAGCACATGTTGAACGACAACGTTTATGCCATACTCAAGCTTAACCTCGCTGCTTTTTCCAAGCGTTTTCGGCGACTGATTATATTATGTGGGGATTGTACAAGGCACAATATTATTAAAATATATTGCACTCTAAAATTTAGTCATTCTTTGATACTGACGAGGTTGCAGTTACCGGAAAAAGGGGATCTTAGTATGCAGATATCACAAAGTTTGCATATCCACGCTATCTTCTGTATTGATTTGCCTTTGTCATTTGATTGAAGAAAAACTAGGGAGGACATCTGAAGTCTCATCAACTAAAGCAACTAGCAATTTGTATGCTGTACCGAGGTTTACGTAGCAACAATGTTTGGGCTTGACATTCACCAGGCCTCTTGATCTGTACACTAGCACTGTTATAATTCCAGAAGGCGGTGCTGGTCGAAGATATTCCTTTATTGAGGATTACAGATGGGAGGTCAGAAATTTTGTATGCATAACATAAAATCCCAATAAGAAACGTGCCATCGCAATTCTTTCCGACATACAGGGTAATTTATAGAGCAGTCAGTATTTATTCTTCAAAACCTATCACTTAGCCCTTGATGGTCTTGTTTTATTTTTGATCATCGAAAGTTACCTACTACTCACAAGTGAGTAGTATCTCATAACAGTACAACACATGGGAAAGTCCACAACTTTCTTATCTTATCTTTTGTCCGATGCAAGTCCGAACGAGTTAAACAGTGACCCAGCCTTAAACTGGTGTAAAGCAATGAAAACCTGAGATAGTCAACTCGGTAACATAGGCCGTGCTTGTTTTCCATAATGGAAAACTCCAGATGTCTTAAACGGCGATCTATCCCTTCTCTATATGTCTATTTAAAGTACCTTTTATAAAATTTTCACACTGATCGTCATCAAATAAAACACAACAATCAGAACAGAAGTATGGGCGTATGAAGTTAGAGCTACTGTGAACCAAAGTTATAGCATACGAATCTAAGACTATGAAAACAGACTGTGTAAACTGTTGGATGAACCTTTGGCAGGTTCAAAACAAATGGATAACGATATCAAAGTCCGTTTTACACCGATTACATAAAAATCAACAAATCTGTCATTTAGTCAGACTTATACGGTGTTCCGTATTTTATTCAATGAGCAAAGATCTGTGTTCTGTGCAGGTATTCACTGTGGTAGAGGGAAAGAAATAGGAATCCGGTATGTAAAAAAATAAATGAACAATTCAATTTGCATTCATAAGTTGATCAAACAGAATAGTACGGTGATTTCAGCCCACACTATTGTGGGTTCAGATTTAGGTTTTGTTTCTTTCATAATACTGTTGTGTAGAAAAACATATGCTTTGAATCGTTTTAAGGGAGTGAAGCGAAGACAAAGTGAACCGCCTCGACCTATTACCTCCAAATGACCCATAAAATAAATCAACTGTCGCGGTAAAACAATTGACCATTATTGATAAACAACCACATAAACTAGGGCTTGGTATCAGAAAGAATACTGGGATATGTAGACAAAAAGTGATGCATACATCATCTGGTTGAAATTTTTATTGATTTCAGTCGTGCGCTGTAGTGATAAACAAGGATTTCGAGCATATTAGGCATTCGTAATTGGAATCTAATGACAATATACTGAACCATACAGAATAAATTATTCAGGTGTATAAGCTTCCCTGCCCTCCCCCACTCACCCACCCCAAACACACATGCGGGATCCCGAGTAATCTCGATGATCGGATGAGTGAACGAACAACTATGTGCTCGTAATGAATCCGATTTCTGATTGCTCATGATGAAATCAGTTCTAATAATGTTCGAGGTGACTTTATTTTATTTTCCCGAGACAAATTTATTTCTACGTCATAATGTGCAGTGCTAGATATTGGTACTGAAAACTAACCGTTCCTCATTCTATATTACATATATAGCGAGAGAGAAAAAGAGAATGAAATCATTTTTCCGATGCAAATTCACTTATTTTAAAGTTCGTCTCGATATATTTGTTACGTAACATCGTTATCTCAGTGTAAGTCTTAAATTTACCCAACAACTAACGATTAGTTGCAAACGTTTCTTTAAGTGCTAACAGTTCTATGTGCTTTGATATTTATTTTCAAAGGTAATGTATTTACCGGCAAATGTAGCCAATAAAAACAACCTTAATTTCAATAAATATATTTTCAGCTTCAACGACAACTTTGCAGTTTCAATTTTATTATTCATAATGTGTTTATGGGTTTAGTTGTTGTGTCATAATTGAGGGACCAGATGAAATAGAAGGCTCACAACACATGCTGTTCAATCATAAGATTTGTCTGAATTCAATCCACTAATGAAATTCCTGGCTTGGGCTTGTTCCTACACACCAGTGCATACTAACACATCTGACAGAATAACAGATTCACACCTCCCTGGTGACAATTTTATTCACATGACCGAAAAAGGCGTGACCTTCGTGTCCGATTACATCGTTTCAGTCCGTTTTTATCCCGTTTCTCTTCGCAGGTATTTATGCTTCCGATTTTATCAAATTGCCCCGCGTTGTTTGGTAAGAAAGGATACGCTCCTGTGAGTAACCTTCTGAATTCTTCTACTAACCTGCCAGTCTAAAGGCATCTAAGTGATTCCAGTCATGTACAGTACAGCTGCTACACTCATCCGTGGACATCTATAATCAGATATCCGCATTGCGTTAGGTAGTTGTGGAATGTCATGACTGTCGGCTACACTGGAGACGCAGTCGAGGTACACTTCGCTGAGGAAGCTTTATACCGTCATTTCCAAATTATGGCGGATTCCAGTATTATACTGCAGTGTTATTATAATCCGTAAGTGTGCTGAGAAAGGTGCCACTCGTTTCTCATCAGCGCCTTATCGTTTGTCATAGTTTGTGCCAGTCTAGCTGAGAATACTAGTAGAGTATACATTATCTTGGAACACCAACATTCACAAACATTGAACGTGTAATTTTGTCTGATTTGCCTCTTTTCAAAATCAACGATGCAGTTTAGTTACTTCAGTTTTTATTTTTCTGTAATTTGAATTCCAGTGTCTTTCATCTATACAAGCTCACAGATAGTTAACCCTAATTTTGCCCTCCAACACTCACCGGATGCATTTGAAACGCCAAACTTTGAACTTCTTTGTGCGGTTTACCTCAGGAAATATATCGCTATTCTAATTAGTGCTAATTTTTGATAATAATTTATTCATTTTTAGGAAGCTCTTACTAAATAGCAAATATAATAACCAAATTCAAAACAGTCCGCAAATAACTTAGTGAACTAAAAGCAGTTTCAAAAATGTAGCTTTGGGATTACATCTTGTCACATCGTCACGTTCACTTGGAATTCTGGCATCATACGCCGCCATCAAAGATGATTGTGGTAGCCGCTGTTTCTGACTGTTTTCATTGATTATTTCTTGGCCTCTTTCTTTGAAACAAAATCTCAACAAATTGCACTCATTCCCCTTTTGATCGCGTGCGGTATCTCCTCGGAACCCCGGAACATTTGCTGTTTTGTGCGTACGTATGAATGCAGGAGACGCAATCCGTTCATAAGATCGGAAAATCGGTATGTGCAGATGTAGCATCAAACTGACAGTTTGTTTGCGCTACGTGATGTAGCCGTACAGACAAATTAAATATCCATCAGTGCATCCGATTGTGGAATGTGCATAGCGGTTGGGAAAAAGCTCTTTATTTATTTGGTGAAACGATACAGTACAAAGTCCAGAGATGTGACCACAAAAATCTCTTTTGATCGTGGAACTGAACAGTAACAGTTTGATGCATCTATCAAATTAAGCAGCGGACCAAATGTGCAATTCACTCTGTAAGATATAACTCAACTATTTTCTTTCTTCAGAGATTTATCATGAAGTGGTAAGTACCCACCTGAATTTCAGAGCCCCGCTGTGCTTTGTACCAGTCGACAAAGCCTTCTGTTCCCTTAATGATAGAAAATAAGTGCGGGTTTAGCCAATCCCTACGATACACTCGGGTCTTGTCGAATAACCGACCAAATCATTATCATGTCACCCGCTGTGTCCTTCCGCCAATATTGTTTTTTGATTTCCACTTTATTTTTGGTTAATAAAGGTGCAACCGGGATTTAAAAATGGTGATCTCATGAGATACCATGAAATTAGAATGCCAGGAGGTGACGTGGAGGTTAGAAAACACTAGCCTCCAGTCGAAATCTGAATGATTTTCATAGCTTTTTCAGAGGTATTTTCACCACTAAATGAAGTTTCAATATCTCTTTTGTTACTAATTGATTATTTATGATTATCCAAAACTATGGGATTTCAATTGGTACTGGAAAGAGAAGTCTTGTTGATCCTCATAATTACCTTGCCCTATTCATTTCAAATAAATTTTGTACTGTGCTTTTCACTTTTGACGATTTATTTGACTTATTCAAATGGACAACCGAATTTCGGACAGTCGGAGTAGATGGCAATTAAATTCACGGGCACACCACGTGGACAGTCCAATCAGGCGATTCAGTATAGTCAAATGTGAGCTGTATGTGGGAGTTTGTGGATCGCGCTGATGGTGGCCTGGGAGGAGAGAAACTATCGGACTAATTATCTGTGACTAAGCGTAACTGTCATTTGTTTGACATGATGTTCACGGAATAATCGCCGAACTTTCCGTGCCTTCAAATGAAGAGCTCAATTCGATTTTTTCCACATCGGTTTGGTAGACGGGAAGTATTTTCATGTGATCATTTTGAGGTATTTACAACAAGTTTTAATGTATCAGAACTTTTGTCTAGTTGTATTTAGTACTCTTCGTTTCAAGTAGCTTGAAATTTGACAACAATTTCGCGATTACACACGGATACTTATCTGGATACACCTAGCTAAGAATGTCCGATAAAAGTCAACTGTGAACAGGTGATGCGGCAGAATAAGTGCAAGTCTCTCTGTCAATCTCAGTAAGAAATTCAAATCTGCGCGTATCGAAAGCAGAAATCTGGCAGGTGAAACAAAGCAGCTTATAATAATAATAACAATAAAATTTGAAAATAACTTAGAAATAAATTTCTCCAGTGCACAGTTGTATAACTGAAGCCTTATAAAGGAGTATCGCGATATTTTGGCTGTAGCGCAAGTGGTTTCAAAATGCGCAAGCTCGTTTATGAAATTGTTCTATTGTCCTATCCGTATACATTTCTTATGTAGAATGCATTTGTTTTATTCTCTAAAATATTCATTTGTAATTCTGTTAAATCAACTAGCTCGCGTACCAGTTACAAGTCAAATGTTCCCATCGTTGTTCAATAACCATTGTGGCGGTCATCTGGAAAACTCTGTTTATTTAGTTCCCTTCACGCTTATGTACAGTTATGAATAAATTATAACATGTTTTACAAATACTATTTCTCACTCTGGTCACAGATGTGTGCATCCCAATGCGGATAGATCCATTTTGCAGCGTTTCCATGAAAAAGAGCGATGTACGTATTGAAGACACCGGTGAAGTAATGTAAAACCCTATCTCAGATCATTGTTCAAATTGTTTTCTGTTCCATAGAAAACTGAAACATCCATTGTTTAATTGGATAAATGTACAACATATGTCCCAATTAAAGCAATCTATTGAATTGAATCACCAAACGTGAACTAGTGATCTAGGTTGCTGTCCTAAGCGCCCTCCTGTCTGTGAAACTCGAAGTTCGAAACATAGCACCATTCGACACCTTGGTGCTGGCCAAGGGGTCTGGTCACCAACTTGTGACCTGGAAGTCCCGGGTTCGAATCACTCCAAAACAGCTCGTCTTCCCAGCCCCCCTTCTTGAATGTTAACTGTAAATTTTTATATTCAATTAATAAGAAAAGAAGTAAAAAGACATCTATTTATTACTTGGTCGTAAACTATTAATTTTTAAAAGGCAGAATATCGCTTATTCATTTTGCAAGAATCCCATCGTTTACTCCCCGAGCGTCTCAGTTCCTATGTTGCCAGTTTGCTCAATATTACAATACAGTTATTAGGAATTCCCTACTTTCTCTGATCAGAATAAGATGCGCAATAAAAATGACCTAATCCGACAACTCAAATATCCTCCTGATTATGTCAAAAGCAAACCTCACTCGGTATCCCACCCTATTTTTTTATTTCCGTAACTTCTGCTATGACTACTTCTTTCTTTTAAACGAGGGGGAAATCTCCTATCTCGTACGTGCGCTAGGATGCAACTTAGACGGTTAACAATATGACACGCACGAATTATAACCGAGAAGCTGGGGTGGCCCACAGTGGAAATTCATAGCCGAAACTTCGGTCGATGGCACTGAGTTTCGGTGAGGCAATGGTGAGCGACCGCAACATTGCGGTCGAGTTTTGGGAGGTTGGACGGAAAAGCAAAACAAGTTAATCTCTTTTTCATAAATTTTCCTGCTAGCTAATATACTTACAAATGTGAACATGGTATAAACACAGTGGAGGTAGGAGCTTTTAGGGATACGATAGTTCAGCAACCATGATGCGCTGTCCGGGTCACATCAGGAAACTTGTATAAATGTAAGAACGTCCTCGGAATCATCCGTATTTTCATGAGCCCAGTATAAAAGATCATAAATAAGTGGAAATATTTGGTATATTTTATCACCTGTGAAGATACTGGTTCAGAAACCAGGGTGTTTTGTAATTTTCAGTGAACGATTATGTTTGAGAAATACGGATATCTATTTTGGCCTGCACTTCATTTGGTAGACCGTATTTCGTCATAAAGGTTTCCGTGTCACATGATCTCCAGCGTGAGTTCTTCCGGAGATCTTGCTTATTACAGTAAACAGTGTTTTGCATGCAACAGAACGCCGAACAGTCAAATTATGTTGATCTTAATTTACTTCAAATTAGTTGTGTCATATTTATAATCAAAGAGAGATAGCTGCGCTTTGGAGACTCAAATATTGTGCGCACAATACTATGCAGCTCCCGTGCCATTCAGGGACACACTGCTAAATACCACATTCACACTGTACTTCATTCGTTGTTTTTCTATTGTGGATTACACGTGTGGGTATCTTTCGATCCTATGAAAAGATCTTTTCTTTTTGATTACTTTTCAACTGCACATCAAAGTCAATCGTTTTTCGAATATGTGCACCAACTCTGGCTAGTGAAGTTGATGTTGCTTGTGCACATAAATCGTCTTGGTTAGTAACAGAGAACTGGCCTACATACACCAGTTGGTCCTAAACAGTCTGTTGTCAGTTGACTCGGATTTCTTTCTTAAACATTGCCATATTCCTAAAGATCACTCATACGAATCTATTTGATATCGTTTTTTGGTTGGGTAAAGAATTCCCCATAATAATCCCCACATCTGTTTTCCGATGTGTATTCAGCAGTTGCTAAACAACGCTAAAGAGGTTCAATTACTGCATGAGTATACGGAATGTTATAACACAAAAAGCAGGTTTTAAGCCTATCATTATTCTTCAATCTGCTTTATGATCAAAATGAGAGATTGAAGTATGGTACTACCGATGATTTGTGTGACATAGTGCATGCTTTTAGGGAGCACGCCTGAGGGTATTTGTTCCAGATTCGGTTAGATCATTCAAAGGAGGATGTTGGATATCAGATAAGGTTGCCCAAAAATTTTTTACCTTCTTCAGTATATTAGTGTTGTTATAACTCCACAACACCAGTGCTGGACTAAAGAAAACTGTTGATTTGAAAGAATTACGAGTGGAAGGCAAGTCAAGTTAAGCAGAACAAAATGTCTCATCTAAACATAATAATCATACTTTCATGAAATGATTATCATTTTTGAATATTTTGAGAGTTTACCATTCGCTTTTGTTGCGCGCAACAAATATACTACTCAATAGCTTGAGTTGTGCGTCGGTACACAGAAATAAATCACTGTTCGTGGGAATTCAGTATGTGCTTTACCCATTGATAATTTCATTCGCAGCAAGGTAGACGATTCATATTAAACGTCATTGTTTTTACTTTAAATTATAACTGTGGAAGATATAATAAATTTTCCTTTCTCCTTCAAGGAGGAAAAATTTGACAATGACTAATTTCGTATAAATGAGTTAAAAGTCAAAGTCAAAAATTGCTTTCTTAATCCTAATGGATGACTTTTCAACTCCAAATATTGGTTTTCGTAACTTCCATTGACCAGATTTTTTGTCGTTCAGCTCAAAAAGTAGACGTTAGTCTAGTTTACAGTTAGGTTAGGTAAACTCAATGATATTGGTTTTATTTTTACACGCTGCCCTTTCAAATGTTCTAATAAGTTGTAGATTGTTTACTTCGATCGGCTTGGGACATTTGTTTTGCCTCGGAAGGTGCATGGCTTCTTTCCATGTAGAATCAAAACAACGTATTGAAAAATTATACAAGAGAAATTTCACTATTGCTAGGTTAACTTCGGTATTTTAAACGCTGCGCTATCATATAAGACAAACCACACAGTATTAACATGTAGGGAGCTTTTGAGGACCGGCGAGAATAGTAAAAGTAATAAGCGCCCCATATTACCAATTACACACACCTCCTTCTATAAGTTAAGGAGTTAAGTTCAGGTAAGTTTACTTTGTCTACATTATCGGTGTCTTCGGACAAGCAAAACCAATTAGCTATACGAGCTTCCAAAGGTCCCCGAAAATTAATAACAACTTGAATCTGGACGAAAAATACCCCATCATAAAACTGAACCATTTAGTAACAACTTGGGTTTAAACTCACATCACTAAACATTTTTTCGAAGAAAGGCCGAATTTGACTGATTTTAGGAATTGAGATGAGTAGTAGAACAATCTGACAAATATCTTCATCTCCTAGGTGACTCTCAATAGAATAGGTATACCCTCACTAAAACTTGTCAGCAAACAGACTGAATTGGGAGTGTGTGTGTGCGTGTGTGTTAAGATTTGTCCTCTGGTTCATTTCCTTACCTTCCGAACAGGAAATCCTCACATGGTTCGTCCACTAACTTATTTACGGAAAACATCACCGTACCATCTCTTGATGATCGGATACTACACTCCCGTCATTGTTATTTGAAACAGTTGGCCACATTGACCAATAAGTGACCTCGAAGCAAGTAGTGAAAACTAGGGACCTGCTGTGCTCTATATTTTTCAATCTTCTTCTAGTTTCACCTAAGAAGGTAAGGTAAATTGGCATTTCTTTCCATCAGACCTGTAAGCAGTCCACTTTTCGGGAGGGTACGGCAATGATGAAACAGGTTTGTTTGTTTATTCGCAACCCAAGCGACTTTAATGCTGCTGTCCTTATCCAAAACACCTAATTTATTCCGCATGGCAAGGAAATTGAATCAATAACGCTCTCCATTGCAGCTAGAATGATGCCGATAACGCACAAAAAAAATCAGCTGCAATATCTGTAATCAGAAAAATATCAACTTTTATTTGGCACTCGGACTGCGAACTTGCCATCAGCAAGGTCGGAACACCCTGATCGGTCCGTGTAATCTACACGGGATCGAAATAAAAATCATGCGGGACAAATGAAAGAGCTTTTATTGGGTCACTTTTCTGTACTCCTCTGGCGGAATATCGAATGGAACTCTTTATGTTTAATCCGATAAGTTGGTTATCACGTACGAATGCACTTCCCGTTTTATGGTGCACGATTTTAACTTCGTCCGTTTTTTTCAATCAAGTTGGATTAAACTGCACTGCGCGGACGATCAGGAACCGGCTGGACTTTGATGTCTCCGGTCAGGGATGGGGTGGTTTGATGAGATAAACATAGGTTATCGAGAAATTCTTTACAATTGCCCACTAGAAAACACAGGGTTGCAAGCGAATCTCAAACAATCAACTTATAATAATCAAAGCCACACAGATTTGGGTTGAATTATGTGACTTTTAAATGATAATACGGAAAGATAATCACAAACCTCTATATGATTCAAATGAAAGTTTTCTATTTGTGTGATAAGAAGTAACAGGGTACACTATATTGTACTCTTTAAAATGGTTTACTCCTTTTTAAGGTACATGTACTCACTTACATTAAAATAACTGTCATATTAATTCCCAGAATCACCATGGTTGCAAAGCTTCTTCGAAAAAACCCTGGTTAACATCCAAAGCTAGTGTGCAATCGTTTGATTGGAGTTTCTCACCTGTCGAATGTTTTGCACAATAATCAGATGGGGGTAAATGCCCTTCTCATGGTTCTTTATTTTTCGGACTACATGGATGTCCACTTTCCAAAGGTTCGTCCCAATCGGGATGAAGCTGCTTGCTTTAGTCATACACATTTTCATTCTGGTTATTTATTTAGATTAGATTTATGGTCATTAATGAGCTCAATTTAATTAACTAATGTTCAACACAAATATACAACTGAATGATTTTGAGTATCATCTTGTATGTTACGCCTAAAAGCAAAAAACAAACATTCTAAAGCTAGAAAATAATCTGTTTTGCTCTTGGTCACTCTTCTTCACAGATGCACGCATTATGGTGGAGATCGGCTCGAATTGCGCGTTGGTCCCGAGTTTCACGAACGTGTTTGGGGTGTACTTTGCGGAGTCATTTTGCCCGAACAGCTACGCAATCTGGTGATTCAGCACGATCGAGTGCGGTTACGGTTTGTCACAGACAATGTGACCGGTCCGACGGAACTCGGTTTTCGGGTCGTTTACGATCTGAAAGTGGGGCCTCGTTTTGCGACACCTCATTTTTCATCTGCCGTAGGGCAACAGAATCATATCCGTTTGAACAAAGAGCATATCAACAAACTGGCCGTACCCCCTGAGAACTACACTCCTGGTAAGCCACGTGAATGTGACGAATTGGGTGGCCATTTATTATGTGCAAATTTCACAAGACTTTTATCACGAATTTGTAAACGCACTATTTTGAATTCGATTTTATAGTCACACTTTGCGCAAGCAAGTAACATGTACCATATCTGATTGCCTTCAGTGAGCTTCTGTCAAAAGAATATTGTTATAAAACTTTCGAAATACGTTCATCAAACCGACATCGGTAAAAATAAAACAGAACAAGATTGTGTGGAAAGCTTTGATAGCTCTGAGCAATAAGTTGCACTGATATCCCTGAGGAAATCAACGAAGCCCACAGATAATTTCAAAATTATCGTTATGTCTGTAAACAGGACATTGCAAAGTTTAGTGTTGAGAATTTTGAAAAGATAAGCGAAGGATTGACAGAAGAATGATTAGGAGATATTTCACTTGAAGGCATGCAGTTTCGACATGTTTTGGTACCCAGATCGTGATGAATTTGCTTCAAAACCAAATAGGATTACTTTTAGTACATTTTTCTAAAGGTTTGAACCGAGAACTGCTCTTTTCGGGAATTCAGAATTCGTGATAGCACACTATCACGACTATCGGCTAAAAAGTCATGAATATTTGTAACAGACCCGAAAGCCTTCATAAATTGACTTGCATTTATGTCTAGTGATCACTCACTATTTGATGGGTTGGGCGATAACAATGAGGACAAACTAGTTATCAAGCTGGTAACCCTCCGGGATATTGATCTCGGAATTGAAACCATTTCTGGAATAGTATATGATGCATTTGTTGAGAGAATAAGTGATAGAAATAGATAAGCATGACTGGGATCACAAAATACTTTTATCAAAAGGTAACAAAAACGAATGGGTGTACGAAATATTATTTCTTTTCAAGAAGAATCAAGACAATATTTGTGGATAGGAGGCCCTAGCTGTTGTTTTAAACATAGTCAGATATTATAGGCCCCTGTTCATCAGTCTCCAAACAAGCTATTTTTAAGAAATAAAGCGGAAAACAACACCAGTAGTTGATTGGTGCGTTCTGCACCATTTCATCTTACAACTTTGAAACGTGTAATCAATAAAGAGATATTTGGTTCTCGCCTGTTCAGAAATGACCGATAAAAGCTCACGTCCACCGCGAGATAAGAAAACATTTTGAGTTGGATTGAGCTTGCTAGTTGTGGATGTAGATACCTGTTTTCTGGCATTTATATCATTAAACGCTTAGTGCATATATAGAATTATCGATATCCACCGATTTTGCCATTCCACTGTCAATGATGTCAAGGTTCCTGATCGTTGTTTGTTTGATTGCGATTTTCATGAAAGTGATTTTCAAAGATGCAACACAAGATATGCGTAAATAGACGATTATGAGGGAAAAACTGAGGGTGACCAACAGTCATGGAAAACGTTTTTTAATAATTGATGTGTTTGTCTGTCAGACAAATTAAATAATTGGTATTTTATGGTTGATGTTAATTTGTTTCTTTGTTCCATGCATTTAAACAGTTTCGGATTACTTAGAGAAAAATCTTCGAAAATAATTTTCTGACGCACGAGTAAGCAGTTATTCCATTACCGAATATTTCACTTTATTTTCTTAGAACCTCTTGCTCTTCTGATTGTCAAGTGATCTATCTGTCCCGCAAATACCAAGATTTTAATCATTTTTATCGTCTCCATTTTCTAGCACTTCATCATTATTTCACTGAGCAAAATATTCTGCGAAGTACAGGATTTGTGTGACTTTCAAATAGTACTTGTTAGCTTGTATTTCATCAGCAGTCTTTTCCAACTTTACCGGAAAGGTTTTTGGTTGTAAATCGGTTATATTTGCCCAGTATTTCAGAATAGGTCTGACTCAAATTAACAGCCACCAGGCTAGGTGTTATAAAGCTCTACGCAATAAAGCGTTTGTATTAACATTTTAGCTTAGATCTCGAGGACACAAATTGTCACTCAGTAAGCTTGAATAAAATCAAAATGCAGCTTTCTTCTGCATTATTCCGATGTCACTATATTCATTCAAAAGGTAGCGTAGGTATTCCCAAGTCTTCCGCTGTATTCATTTTAGTTTTGCATGATAAGTGATATATTGTTGTCATTCCCTCTCCATAGCTTTTGATTTTTACCCCAAACTTAAAACAACCCCGTCTGAAACAATATCAATGACCAATTTCAAAATCATTATCCGTTCTTTCTGTGTCAATGCCCCACCCCCCGCGTCAGACAATTGTACAGTCCTGATTGATAGCCACGGGGTTGCAAGCAGAGGATATATTCGACTACTCGATTCAATGATTGTACAACCGATTGAAGATCAAATGATTTCCGACGGGACTCCTCGAATTGAACGATGTCGCTGGATTTTACAAGGCGAGGCGCATCAGCGTATTCAGCTCAAAGTGATCACACTGAAAGACCAAAGAACCGCTACTCGGTCGGAATACAACAAAGATAATTCGTTTCAAAACGATGAATTTCAAACTTTAAGAGAAAATTCCAAATTGAGCGAATATTCAGATCAGAACCGGTATGCGAGTTTTCGCGTACCACGCATAAAGTAAGTGACATGTAATAAGCACATAATTCACTATCTTATTTAATAAAGATTCAAATAAACCAGCAATAAATCTTTGGGGGATTGATGTCATAAAGTTTTGATTTACTGCCCAATTATTTTATGGCTTTGAACGTTTGGCCACCATTTAATTCAAATCTGGCATCATGATCCGTTATTGAATTGAGTCATGCAAACTCTCAATAATTTAATTATTTAGCTAATAGGACAAAACGGAGGATTGGTTAAAAACATATTTTTCTCTTGGTTTGAGTCATTCAAATTTGTAGTACGTCCGCGCGCGCACGCTCTAATTGTCTTTCTTCTATCCAATCTTTTACATTACCAGTGGAACCTAAACCTAGTTCGACAGAGTTTGATTGTTCCGATGAGTAAAATATTTCTTCGGTTTAAAGACCTTTCAGTTTGGATCCATCTGTCAATCAAGTAATCAAAGAGAAGAAAAGGATGGACTTTGTAGAAGTTCTTTATTCAATCATCAAACGGGTATTTTTAAACATGAAGCTTTCCCTAATGCCTTCTACCCATAAAGTCTCAGCATTTTGCTTCTGAAGAGCATGGTATCATCAGTCGGCAAACTATAAAATAAACCAATTAACGGGTTAACTAATAAAACAATGAATTTTAACTCAAAATTCACTGAGTTTGTCCGTATGAGAAATCTTGCAAGGTAAAAAAATATCAGTTTGGTTTCAGGTATCATAATGTATGTAACAACATCTTGCAGGAGAAAGTTGTACGCCTTTTATGGTCGGGGTACAAAGTATGTCCAATATGAAGTAATATGTAAGAAGAAAATGTTTAACGAGGTTGGTGCATTTTCGAATAGTGAATTTGCTTACTTCATGAATGTTTGCTACTTTAATCCATCCATGCAGTAAATTATTATCGCCTTTGTATCACACGAAAAAGCGAAATCCTTCATGAATTAGTAAAATAAATGTACTTCAATGAAGGATTCAATGAAAAACACAATCAGGTTAGAAGAAACGAGGTATATATTCCCCTTTTGTTCTACTTGTTTCTTATGTAAATCCATTAAGTAAGGTCATTAGAGATCCTGACGTCTAGGTAACTAAGGGAACGGCATACGTAAATCAGTTTGTCGCCTATTCGCATAACTGAACAGCAAGGTTCCATGGAAGGCATACCTATATTTTGTTAAGAAACCAAGAATATTACTTAAATAAGTTGGATTGTGTGATAGCCAGGTGGAAGTAGTACATTAGAGGATAGAGAGTTTGTTGATCAGCAAAAGTTGTGAACAAACGGTCACTTGAAGTAGTGCTACAGTTGTTTTTTCAGTTATTTGATTTGCAAAGCAGAAAATAACGCATACGACTACTGTGCATCAGGCACCTCTCACACACACTATTATGATTTCTGAAATCTGTACCCTCGTGTTACCTTGTGCCCTTCGAGGCGTTAAGAACGCTGGAAATGTCGGGCACTTCATGTCTCTGAATTAACCTCGCAAATGAAACACAATGGGGTTCACTGAAGAGAGTCAGACCCGGCGCAGACCCCCAAGAGCTCTTAGAGTAACATTCGCCGTGGTTTTACAGTTTTCTTCAATGCCCTTTTACCCTCTTCCCCAATACATCACAACCACGTAGATGGTAAATTTATCTTTGTGATGCAACTGTCAAAATTGAACGCAGCTGCACCCCGCCATTAGACTTGTTCACATCATTAGATTTCAATTTTATGTTTGTGCAAGGAAAAGCATTAAACAAGGACTATGTACTGATTGAGTTTTGAGTCGTCGTTTTGCAATTCCCCGGGAAGAAAAAGCCCCCACGAATTGAAATCTTTCTTAAGAAGATGGGTAAATATGTGTTGTCCAGCTTGCCAAAGCCAACATATAAGCAAAACGGTAATAAATGACAAATTACTTTTTGAGCAAAATTAATGACTGTTCATCAATCTTTCTTTCGTGACACAAATCAGCTTACTACGTGAGAGGGATGCTTTCCAACTGGTCGTTTTCATGTTCAGCTGCAGACACATTCGCATGCATTTCACAAGTTGCAGTGGTAACAAATGATCTGTTTACGAATCATACATAGTGATGAATTTTTTTTAATTTGATAGCTGTCCGAAAAACCCCTTAAACGCTTTTGAAGTTCAGACCAATGTGAGATAGAAATAATTCTGTATTGTTTCAAGAAATGTCGGTTTCTGTTTGATTTTATTTCAATCAAAGCAGATTGGTTTCCATTTGTTGAAATCCCGGAGTTAGTTATGTTTTTATTTGGTCAAAGCACATGACCAAATTCGTGAAGAAGAAATCTGTCAACCGTCACATTTATTATTGCCTCATTGGTTCTAACCAGAAATATAGGACTTACATTGTGCACATTCCGAAAAGTTATACCAATCTTTGTCAAAATATTTGATCACCGTGCGGTGATTTCATTGATCAGGCATATAGTGCTCATGGTTTTTTTGTCCAATCTGGAAACCGTTAGATGCTCCGTTGGTGGGAAACGCGACTGCTGTACTATGCAATAATTCATGTAATGGATGAAATCTATGTGTGACTGGTTACTCTTTATGGTGATTATCGGCTTATCGGATGCTGGTAATGCCCTGGAGGCTTTCATTCCGTTGGAGAAAGCTATTTTTATTGGCCATTTTCAACACAGTGCCACGGTGGGTGTGAGTGTCTGTGTATCTTTTGTCCCTACAATGGAATCTATTATGCGATAAAGTACCGTGATTAGTGAGTGGTATCTCTTTACTTGTGTACATCCTGGTACCATTGTGCTACCTTTATGCAATTGGCTTCAACACGCTGACGATTACAGTTCCATGATAATGGCCCCGTTATCATTAGCATTGGAACTAAAGCGATAATTTCAACAAATCCGAGGTAAAGCCCCACTATAAAGGCTATCAGCAGAAGCTTCACGACAATTCGCACTTCATTTTCTGAATCAGTTGTGCAGTAATCAGTTAGTTCTGAGGACTGGCATTCAAAGTCAAAGTCAAAGTTTGATTGTGGGAAATACTTACAAGCGGTTGCTTTTCTAGCCCCTTGAGATTTGGCACAGATGAGTCGGTTCACAGTTCGTACGCTTCTACGGATGTTGAAATTTAAGACTTTTCAAAGCTTCATCCAGTTTGTGCTTGAACGAATCAATTGTGGGCGCAAAGACAACGTCTGGTGGAAGAGAATTCCAAGTAATGCATACTCTGAGGGTGAATGAATGACACCGGCATTCTAGTCGGCATTTTTGGAGCACTAATTTGAATGAGTGCCCCCGCAGGTGAGTATTTGTATTTGTATTTGTATAGACTTTTGCGAGAATTGAATGTTTTCATTCCAGTCAAAAATTACACATCTCATCAATAGAAGGAAAGATACAAGTAAAATATTTAACGTTTGAGGTTACTGAGAAATTCTGAGGAAGCGCGCTCTCGGTTTACAAGGATTCTGGCAAGATAGGGAACTGGGAAATTGCTGTAGAGACCAATGCGAGAGGGTA
>UZAN01039531.1:2042-14500 GCA_900618425.1 Echinostoma caproni
CATACACGGAAACTTACGCACTTGACCCCGTTTTTGGGTCAACCTTGAACGCCGCGATTTTCATCTTAAAGCTTGTGTTTTTGAGAAACCGATTAAACTGACTTGACAGAGGCCTTCCAAGAAGGTCGAAACGTTGTCACCGAAATCTTGTGTTTTGATATTCACGTTGTGGCTAAAACAAACCGGATTCTATTGTCAAGAGTGTTTGTTGTCCGTGAAACCACCAATAATATGATAATTTTGTGAAGCTGAATTCCTAGTCTGCTCAACGAGTTGCTAATCAGTTGTCAGTGCACATTTGTTCGGAATCTACGGGTCAGTTTGTGGAACAAAATTCCGTGCCATTGATTTTCCTGTTTCTTCATCACCGACCGTACCGATCGATATGCACCAGTTAACCCCAACTGTGTGATCTACCCAGCCGACCAGAATTTGACGTTTGTTCATCGTCCACACTCTCCCCGATTCATATTAGGTAAAAACGGTCCGTCGTAGTGTGTTTAGAAGTGACTCATGAAGTGCAACACAAGTTTGCTAACGTGCGGAAAGGAAGTCAAGTCGGGCATTGCCTGCTTTCGTTATCTAAAGTACTTTCATGTGCAAAACTCTCGGTCAAACGCATAAAATAGATCATGAATCAGACAGACAACCTTTGCTTTTGCAATGGTTGCTCAGAAACTTCGATGAAGTGTAAGAAACGCATGACAAAAAAGTGTGAAAAGCTATTATCGGCAGCGGAGCAAAAGGAGAACGAAGAAATCACTTACCTGGAAGTAAAGATAGCGGCTTGGAGTGCTCAAGTTAACCCGCCCAGTCCCGTTCATGAACCCACAAAACGACCTCGTTTTGTGAAAGGTCCCACTACAGCGCAGCCAGTATCGAATTTCAGAATCGACGACGAAGCACAGATGGTAAATGACAATGTCAGAGATCAATAAACCGCACAAATCATTGAGCCTAAAGCATCGGTTGTTCAGGTTCACAATCCAGTGCCGAAGATAAAGAAAGCGATTTGCAACACTGACGTAACAGTTATTTACGCCAACGTGCCATAGACCACAGCTAATATACTGAGAGAGAAACAAGTAGAAATAGGTGATTACTGGGCTGATTTATGTAACCAAATGATTATTGATGTTCACCCAATGATAATCGTGCGGCTGATTCGCCATCCATCGTCACCTCATGCTGAAGAGCCATGAGGGAATTGCGTAACATTTGCAAACGAGAAGGACATGGAAAGGGTTCTTCTCTCTAGTAACCTTATCAAGAAATGTTCAAGTAGATCACTTGCCCTCTCTCTTCCATTCAATGTTGGGTGTGCTCCTACAGCTAAATTATTCAAATCGCAGCTTGATAAATCATCAGATCGCTTAACATCTGAACATCCATGAGTGATCATGCATACTATTTTTATTTTCTATTTGTTAAGTTTTTCAAAACATTCTGTATAAATCCTTTGGGGCATGGTAAGCGTTAGCTTTGTTAATAAAACTTTGAATGCTGAACTTAGATTACCGTATACTGACCAACCGAATACTTGTCTGATTGATAATTGGAGAACCTAAAATATGGGCTGTTAGCAAATATGCTGATTTCAGGCCAGAATTTACAGTGCTCATATGATGAAATGTGTTGTGTGAAAAGCGGAAATACTAAATAACAGTGTTGTTTTTCCCTTCTCATCAGAACGGATCCGACCTGTGGATTTCTTTGCAACAGACTGGGAGGAAGTCGGTTTTGGGCTACGTAGCCCGCGTTGAGGTGCCATTAGTGTCGCCACAATAGATTGCCCTAGTCACCCACCGTTGCTGTCAATGCACAGTTAAGCAACACCTCCGGTACTAGGTTCCATGCGGAGGGTTTTTCAGTCAAAGTAAAAGAAACGAAAAGCCTAAATGATCACGAGCCATTAGACCAGCACTTACCTCACACTCACTCGATAATGGCCGCACTAATCATTCAGTTACTCCATCTCTCTCGTGGAGAAAAGCGCTATCCTCACCGTTTCGTGTCACTCGGTACAGGCACAGATTGTTTATTCGATTTCACCACGTTTGTCAAACATGTGATATACACTTTGATCATGTACGTTTATAGGGAAATCAGTAAAGGTATGAGGGCGTTCCATCTGTGGGGTCTGGGTTCCACCCTCTGTTAGGTTGATACACTCGCACTGCTGATGAAATCCAACAAGATCAATACGGCTGTCCAGTGATTCCTTTATTCCTAGCTCACTCTTTTTTTCTGCTCCATACATATTCTATTCGTCATAAAGTTGGATTGTTTTGATTTTTGTTGTTTTGGATGCAGTCAAAGTTGAGTGACATACGTTATCGACGCAACAATTGGCAGGTCTAGTGTGCAAATCCTAATGATGCAATCGGTTCAGTATTTTACACTCAAAGTCGAATACACTTTGTTGAGCTCCGGCATATCCTAGGAAGTTTTTATTCGTGCTTTAGCTTCTTCAGTCAAATCTTCACGTCCGTTCTACTCCATTCATTGCACATTTACTAGGAAGAAAACGTATTGTTGAGAAAAGATTTTTATTTTGCGCTATAGATTCAACGAGATTGTAAATTTTCATTGGGCAGTTCGATTTCAGTTATGCTTTATTTCAAAGTATAAGAAAGCCACTAGAAGTGTCAAACCCGATGCGATATGCTACAAAATATTCAACGCGAAGCCAACACGAACCAAGTCAGTGATGACGGTGACTGGACAAGACCTCGTTCAGGCAAACCTCACAATTGCGCAAACAATGTCTAACCGTAGTCGAACTGCCGAAATCAACAGAATCCGAGTCGCAGGCCAGGCTCAATCACGACATCACGATGCTTCGCGAAACTCTGTTCGTTCCGGGAGAAGAGACATTGGCTCAAAAAGTCTGTGTGAAATCAGCGTATCGCTTGGGCAGGTCCGCCACTGAGTCCACTGGCTCTACCCGTCCACTCAAGGTAATTCTGGGATCGGAAGATGAGGCAAACCCTGTGTTGAACGACTAAGACATCTCCGAGACGTAGACCCTGCCGAGTGGGATCCGCTCAAAAGAGCGCTCTCTGAGCTACACGGATGCTGTTCAAACGGGGAGACGAATCTAGTATTTCGGGATTTTCTGGTGCAGTAGTGGCGCCTTTGCTTTAGGTAAAGACCGCTGTTCATTGCGCCCCTCTTATAGATTCCGAAGTAGTACCCTCGGGGTCAGGGAGGAGGGCAGGAGTAGGCTGAAGAAGACCCGATATAATGTTGACCAATATCAGGGCCTTTTGAGCAAAAGGGATGAACTGAAAACCTGGGTACAAACTCATAGTTCAACTGAAACCTGGTGGAACGCTAACCTCATGGACTCGGAAGTCGCACTACCAGGATACACCCTTTTTCTAAGAGACAGAATTGGTGGAGGTGTGGCATTATTCGTCCGATACGGCGGCCCTAGAAGCCGATGCAGACCCGCAAGGTTTTGGTGAAGCCGTGTGATGTCGAGTCAAGATAACATCAGGCAGATACATGAACACCAGGGTATTACATCAGACCCCAGCGGGAACCATCCTTGAATTTCTGTTCTCCTTGCGTAGATGGGTAGGCGACAGTCAACGCCTGATCCTTGGTAACTTCAACGCTCCCAACGTAGACCGGGTCGCAAGCCGAGCAGATCATTTCCTTTGGGACTTGTTACTTATTTTACAGAAATTAGGATGCGTTAAGGGTCGTCTACAAGTTAGCACCAAACCATTCCAAAACCTTCCGACAGCACTATATTGCGAAAGCAGAGGCGGTAGCAATAAAGTTATTACAACCAACTCTATGTTCACATAAACATTTTCTTAAAGCCCTACAGTTACCCTGGCCCAGACCCGACACTGAACGTCAATTCAGCCATGACCCTTTGACCTATGTACATGACCTCGTCCATCCTGCTTCATTCCTTTTCCTCCCCTTGCTTTCTTTGTTTACCGATTCCCTATTCTAACCCACTGATTAACCACTTTGGTTTTTCCATCTTTCTTAACCGCTCCTCACCACATCCATATCGTTCAATCAATGCATATTCATTCTGACATTATTTGTTGCGCATTTGTTCGTTTCAGATATATAACTTTATTAGCCAGAGGAACAAGTGAGCTTGACCTAGCTTGTTCGCTACTTGCGTTGTTCTGTCAATGTCACGATGGGAATCTTCAGTGAATTATCCTTGTTTCAACATTGCGGTCGTCGGCGCGGCAGCAAGACAGGCGGGGATTGATTCTAGACCCGATGATATCGCCGATGAGTGCCAATGTAGATCAGATGGAGCAACTCCCTCCGTTAGGGAGCAGTAACCACATGGTGTTCACGATTCTTTGGAGCGATGCAACCCACTTACTCGAAGGATTACACAGAGATCAAATATATGGCGAACTCAGTTTGACACCGTCCGAGTAACCGCTATGTCTGTTCCGTGGCTTCCACCTATCCTTAGAGAGGTGAATGAAGTAGAGGTGGTATGAGAACGCATTTGGGCCGGTATTCTCCACCTCACGGACACGTTCGCTCCGCTAACTCGCAGCAGACCGCGGACACTGGAGCCATTGTGGTTTAACCTCGCTCCGGAAACGGGCTTGACGAAATTTTCGGGCCCCAAGTTTAGGTTATGGTCTCTATCGGAGAATTTCGAACCAGTGAATGAAAATGAAAGGATTCAAACGTAAAACCTTCGATGTGAAGTTGGCTGCAAATTCAGTGAAGGCTTTCAAACGCCTATTTGCCCACCTGGAGCTGTGCACGAGGGCTAGAACTGGTATCCCACTGTTGATCGACGGAGTCAAAATAGCTGACAATGACGAGGGCAAGATGGAAGCACTGGCCAAGCAGTACCGCTCGGCGTACACGACTGATGATTACTCACCAAAAACCGCAGCCAGCAACACGTCCATATTCACCTTCGAAGAGTTTTCAGAATCGGAGGCAACAAGGGTGCTTTGATCGATCAAGACGTGTCAGTCACCAGTTCAGGATGCTGTTCATCCTCTCATGCTCAAGGAACTGGAGATGCAACTCTCCCTATCACTTACCTGGTTATTCAACCTATCAGTGCGCTCGGGGGGACTGCCCCAAGAGTGGAAGAAGGATGTTGTGTCGATTTACAAGGGTAGGATGAAAGCTTCAGAAGTCAACTACCTCGATGGACACCAGCTGAAGTGCAAAGATCAACATGGATTCCACAAGAAGCGGCTATGCATGACCAATCTGCTGCTTTCCCGTGAGTTTTGATCTAGAGGCCAGTATCAAGCAAATGGCACGGACGTCACATTCGTTGATTTCGGTAAGGCGTTTTGGCAAAGTACCCCATGACAGATTGTTTGCTACACTCAGGTCTCTGGGTATCCCAGAACCCGTACTTCACTGGTTAGAGGATTTCGTGAATAGAAGATCCTTCTCAGTGAGAGATTTACAGACGCAGTTGGTGTGGTATCCAGTCCTTAGTGGTATCGCACAAAGCTCCGTTCTTGATCCACTGTTGTTTCTGATCTTTGTGAACGACATACCATCGACTTTGATTAGCCGTGCCTAAGCTATGCTGATGATCTCAAGTTCTGGCGTGTAATCAGGACGGAAGCGGATCTGGAGTCTCTTCAAGACTATCTGAATGCCCTGTTGGACTAGTCGAGAATGTGGAGGTTACCGGAGAACATCTCAAAATACTGCTACATGACGATTGGAAGACTGTTTTATTACCATCTATCGTTTTGGAAGTACCGTGCTTCTACAATCATCTGACAAACAAGACTTAGGTGTTGTCGTCACCAGAAAACTGAAAACTTGCACATACAGAAAGGGCTCGTACTTCTGTATGGAGCATGTTAGGTGCTTTGGTCTTTTACCCCTGACGGCTTTCAGGTTTTTGGTTGCCTCCCACATACTCTTTGGATTATGACGGTCCGGCGATCCTTCCTTCCATGGATTCTGAGGTTGCCCGATTGGAGAGAGTTCAGCGGTCTGCTACAGGTCTAGTCGTAGGACTACGTGGGATCAGCTATGAAGACCGACTGATGGCTACGGGGTTGTTTCCCATGGCATACAAATGACTGAGAAGTAACCTGATTTATACCAGACGCATCATTTGGGAGGACATTGGCCCAGAACCGCAGTCGGAATTCCTCTTGAGGAACAGGATCCGCAACAGGGGACATGCACCGACGGTCCGCAAAATGCAGTTAAATGGTCTGCTACTGGTCTATCTTCTGTCAAGGAGGTGACAAATCTCTGGAATGCGTTACCGGAGGACGTGGTGGAAGAGTCAAATGACGGTATATTCAAACTGAAACTCGAGCTATTCAGGAGAACTGGACTGGTGTCAACATCTAGTCAACCCAGTGGAGCATACTGTGAAGGGGCTAATACAGGAGAGTTCCGAATGCTGTTTGTACTTGAAGACCTGAAAAAGTGCGTGCTCCCAGCAAAAAAGTGATGATTAGTCCGGGATTAGATACAGATATAAACCATGGTCACGGACTATAGCACCCCACTTTGTCGTACATATAAAGTGCTGGAGCGGATACGAGGCTAGAAGGCAGTCGACGAACCCCATAGGACTGATACTACAAAATTGGTGATCTCTAATGGAAAACGTTGGAAGAAGTAGATAGCTTTTACCTCGATAGTTTTGTCTTAATTCATGCATTGTATGGGCTTTATGATCAGAAACTGGGGAGTTCACTGCCAGCCATCCACAACGCATCGAAAAATAGAAAATAGAAAATCGAATTGTTTGTGTTGATCAAAACGGGCTGCAATCGGAGTAAACCAAAAGTAAATGGCACAAAGTAATCCGGTTACGAAATCTTATGTCTTTTTAAGCAGCTTATCTTTTGACAAATCTTTAATCTCCATGACTGATTCCCAACTGTTATACACATGTGAAGTGCATTTACACAACTGCTTGACCCATCAGATCAGTCAAACAAAGCGTTTCTTGAGTTTAGCGAAACCAGAAAATATACTTGTGAAGAAGTGATGTCGACCATCGATTTGACCTGACCTTGTTCGACCGTCAACGCACAGTTAAACGATCATTGTGAACTCAGCGATACAGCCTCGTACCCAGCCTGGTTCTCTTTTCCTATACCCTGCTGCACGAGGCCCTTTCTAAGGTAGTTGATTTGAGATCCACGCGAAGCAATATGCCAGATACCATCGGGGGAAAGTTTTGAACTGCGCGGCGAAAAACTGATGTCTGCAAAAGTTTGTGTTTGCTAATTGATTGATTACGTGAATCAGTTGTCACGATAGCCCATGTTATCATTTGGCATGTGAGGTAGGCTGAGCCTCGGAACGCGTTAGGTTGTCAGGCGCCGGGAAAATCCATCGTCCTCAGAGAGTGCCTGATCGTGACACCGTCACGAACGAGACGAGACGCGCAAGCACAACACCATATGCGACACAGAGCGATTAGAAGCAGCAGACAAGAAATTGGAGAAAATGAAAAGCTAAGTCAACTCTTACCACTAAAAAGTGACTGAAATAAATCCACTGATAGATTCAACATACTAACACAATGGCAGAGGCAAAATACTATGTGGGGATTTACAAGAACCAATAGACTGCTGCAAAAAACCATTCCACTATGTGATTGTTTAGCCAAAGACTGAAATAACCTTCATTTACTTAACCACTGAGAGTCAGTTCCGTTTTTCCGCTGAATTAGATACACCAAAAACTGTATCTTGAAATTTTATCATCTTTTCTTTGTTGCATTTGCAGCACGATAAAACAAATGCAGCACAGTATTCATCTCAGTGAGTTCACATATCTATCTATCTATCTATCTATCTATCTATCCATCCACCTAGTCTGATCTGTAGTTCTCGCATTGCAGGTCTATTTGGAGATAGTTGTTTTTAGCTTTTATCAGAGTACGGTTTATTTGTAATTGTGAATTACCGTCAATGCTGGACATAGGTTAGTCATAGGGATTGTAGAATGGGTTATGCACTCAATCGATCGGAATGCTATAATCGGCTACTTCAGCTGAGTTTGTTAGTAGTTGCAGAGATTATGAGTGTAGTTTGACCATACTTAAAAGTATACCGGTTGTTTGAAGTCGTATCATGATAAACATGAGTTTCTAATCGTAAATATATGAATCAGTACTCCAGATTGTCGTGCACAGTGGAAGTCGTCCGTGGATGTCCTACCTTGAATCAGGTGATATTTATAATTGATTATGGTGTGATTCTTAAAAAAATGTGATTTGTTTTTAGTAGACAACAACCAATATCGGAACGAATCACTCTGGTGTTTGTTTATGTACAACTTTAGATTTTTTGAGACACAGGACCGATTACGAAAGTCGTACCTTATTTTATTCTGCCGCAACTGACAGATTTCTTTTATATCGCTTTCTTCATTGTGACATTATTTTTTTAGGTGAAGCGCAATATAAAACTGTGAGTGAACAACAAGAAATATTATACCGATGTGATAGAGTTTATTGGATCCGACCGGAGCATCCTAATAGGTGTGTGAGAGAGGCTAAGTGAGCGTGAACTACTGAGTTATCTCAAAGTGAATCAACCGGTTGCAGGTTACTCATAAGACTATTATGTTAAAATGTCTCTCGCTCGTTTATTTGGTATTTTTTAAGTGTTCATCGAATATTCAAGAAAAATGCCACTGCGACCATAATGTTATCAAAAGGCAGATGGACGAATAAAGCGACGGCGGCGAGGTTCCAAGTGTAAAAAGATGAACAAAAAGCCTGTACCACTACCACCATCACCGTCAATGTCAATAAGTGTTCGATGCGTAGACGTAGTTTAGTGCATTTAGTCACCGGAACAGATTATCGTCACTTTGTGCTAAACGTAGATAGTTTGCCTCGGTTGAACCTTGTGATAAAAAATAAGTTCAATGACTCTGTTGCTCTGCTTCATAGTAACTAGGATGATGACTTGAGGAGAAAACAACCGATGCGGACTTCAACTCTGAGTCTAGCTTGTAGAAAAATCACCCAATGACAGCCGTTATGTTAGTAAATGGATATAATCAAAGGACTGTGTGTGCTGAGGTGAATGAAACAAAAGCTCAAGCATTTTACTGATTGACTGCTTAACACTCCCGTAGAACAACTATAGTTTAAACACGTGTTTCCTTTCCACTGTTTCACCTAGCAATCATTCAGTCTGCGCAACCGGCTTGTCTCGTTGATTCGATGCAATCAGATTACGCGGCAGGTTACGCTGTCCGGTGATCTAGTATCAGCAAACAGACAGAAAGAGAGTGCTGACATTTCCGTCGGTAGTCTTTTCGTTTTCAGCCTGTTTACTCCTCAGTAAGTGCAGTCGTGTTCCGTTTAATCACTCGTTTGATGTGACTCTCCGAGGCAAATATGCTTTAGTGAATGTCATCGACCGACTTGATTCAGATCTATAACATGTATGTCTTAGTTGTTCTGTGAACGAGAAAGCGGATAAACCATTTGGAGATGTCGAAACAATGCAGGAAAATGATTTGACGATTTCGGACAGGTTGCAAACGCAGAATGTTTTGTTGTGCTTGAAGTGCCTTTGGTGTGGCGATTTTCTTTTTATAGTTGGAACTAAATTAATTTGCTACAAAGAAATCCCGTTTTGGGGTCGGAAGGATTTCTAAGGCAATCCGCGAAGGGACTTAACGAACGAAGTTCTTCTCGCGATTCCCATAATTCTGTTACAAAAAATGATTTTCTACCACAATAACAAAACAAAACATTTAGACTAATTCGTTAGAATGCCGGTATGGCATCAGTATCTTGAGGCCTTAGATGACCCGCAACTCAGATTTCAACCCGATTGAATCCGACCGCGGATGATTCTTCTAAACGAACTTTGTGCCAAACGTGAACAGTAAGACTTGAAATAGAAGCGCGAATATCATGCACAACGCAAAAGCCATCCCAAGGATAACATTCCAAAATTTTGCAAAAGCCATCCCCATTTATTTAATCGTACTGTAAAAGGACACACCTGAGGGTGTGCGGTGGAACGCGCTGGGAAACATAATGGAAAACGAAATGACGCAACTGCCAATTAGTTTAACTCCGTTACTTGTTACTTGCAGCAAAAGCCTTGGCTTCTGGTGTCCTAGTGTTGTACGATAGCACTCAGATTTATGAGTATTTTGTGCGCACCAAGAAGTGGTTGTTGGATTCCAATGACATTCGCGAGTGGATTAACGGATTTGCTGTTGCAACTGCAGAAGAGACAAACAGAATGTCAGGCTGCTAATCGTCGATGAAGAGACGTTAACAAAAATACTAGCCGATTGTTGTAAATGAGATGTTTCGCTCTATGCAACCTAAATTAATTATTTGTTTACTTATTTATTTCACTTTATCTAGCTCTGTCTAATGCTGTTCTTTGAATAAGTAACTTTCCTCGTCCCGACACCGTTTTGTGGATTTCCAACAATAGGAGTTCAACAGCCACTCCTTGTTATAGACTCCGAGAATTTGCATTCGCCGGTTTGGAGTCTGCTGCAATCAACGTCCTAATATTGGGAGATTAAATATTTCAACTTGAGGAGTCATTGGTGTTGGGAAAGTGCTAAATGGCACTCAGCTAGTGGGTACAAGAGGAAAACTTATACTTCATCCGAATGAACTAGGTCCCACGGCTAGAGAAACCAAGTTACGAAAGTCCATTAGAGGCAAAAGATTGACGGAGCTAGGTGCAGACACTGGCTTTGAGAAAAAAAGTGAGAAGTAGAAAAAGTGATTTGGAGATAGAAGTCAGGTGGTGTCTGTCGAGAGAGAGACTCGTGTTTACAAAATCCGTGGTGCTTGAACAGAATTGTTATTCTAACATCGTCTTCAGGCATTAATACCTACGTGCATGATAATTAAAACTGAATAAAAACTTGATTGGTCTGTGAACTGCAATGCTACTGAATTGAGTAACCCGCAAGCTGATTATATCCCGTGATCTGCAACGCACAACGCAGGACGAAAGGGTGGGGGCTGGGCCGGTGGGTTATCTATGTAGGTCTGTAGACCTTTGTGTGGTAAGGTGGATCGCAGTTTGTGACGTCATCATTGCGAGGCAGAGATCAATTTGAGATTGTTGACGAGTTTCTCATGAACACAGTTATGAGTTCAGTATTGTACTTGCTGCCGTCTCTTCTGTTGCTAATTTCCCTTATCCTAAGTGCTCGGCGTATGACTCGATATATGACTGGCATTGACATTACCAACTGGAGGTCTGGTTTCTTGGAGGTAGGCCGGTATGGCGCTAGCTATTGCTTTCGGAAATCGAGTGCTCAGCCAGGTGTGTGATTTGGCTCTGTGCTGATCGCCTAGTCTTTCGACTCTCCACGCAGATAAAAATGAATGAATAGGTAACCATTAATGTTGTTTGTCAATGACCGGACGTTGTCTGTAGCGGCTGGATGGACGCGGCCGTCTTGTTTTCCACTTTTTGATTGTTTCGCTTCTCACGTCACGGAAGCCAAAAGACAGTAACCAAAGCCAGCACGCAAGAGTGCATGGTTGATGGTTGTTGGAACTGAACTGAACGTCGCCGAAAGGTGGTTGTTTAGCAATATTTTTACCATGTGATCGTTCTTCGCAGTAACGTTGTATCTATGATTTTCGCAACGGACCATTCGGTGCGATCTGCTGTTCTGAAATGCGTTTATTTTTCAAGCATTTTTGATTGGTTGGTTGGGATCTAGATGCTAGACATACTACGGAGTTCAATACATACTTGTCAGTGATTGTCATCTGACTTCGGCCTAAACAGTCACAAGAGAGCTCAAGGTTACTTAATAAAACTGAAAAATTGAGAGATTATGCAGAAGAAATGTAAATATTGATCTCTGAAAGATCTGTGTTCTGGTAAAATACAAAGCTGTAGAAACCTTCGAACTAAGAGTGATAACAAGGGAACCGAGAGAAGTTATGTTCCGTGGCTGAAGTCTCGTAAAATTCAATGCATTTCACTTGTCTGATTCCCGAATATTGAGAGGAGACAAAGCTGGCCACCGTGCACTAAAAGAAGACTCGAAAGTCAGGATGAAGTAGCTGATTGGGGAATTCAGATGCACACACCAGCTTTGAGAAAACGGGAAGCGGAGGAAGTAGTTGTGACTTTAAAGGTAGTAGGCGTCTGATGAAGGCGAGATCTGTGTTTTAGTCAAAAATAAGACGGTGGGGGAGAAAAAATGAGACAAACGTAGCATATCTTCGACATTTTACTTCAAATCCCAAATAGTAACGAGAATAATGGGGGTGTCATCTTTATTCTTTGACAGACTACGCGTAGGAGTCAATGATTCTCCATTTGATTTGTTTAATTCATATGTGATGAGGAAGAAAAAAGCCGTCAATGAAGATCCGAGACGGAGACTGGAGAATCGCAAAAAGGCCTTTTAAGTAGGGTGTGTGGTAATGAACCAGAAGACAGTCAATCTATCCACCGATTTCGATGAGTAGGTTTTCC